>JAIPRL010003348.1:0-20430 GCA_025469235.1 Pemphigus obesinymphae | reverse complement strand
GAAAATCGAAAAATGACCTCTCAAAAGTACCAACTAGATGCAATTTGCTACCGGAAACAGGGTATGAGTGTAAAGATCGGAGCACTCCTTCTGGTAGTAAATTTGTTAACAGAGAAAAAAAAATAAATAAAAATAAACATCTCGCTACGCTCAGAATCTAAAAAACTGTACAGTAAACGGTGGTTTTAATTTTGGACTGACTATTTTAAAATATTTATTTGAAAATTAAAAATATTTTAAGTATAATATTTAGGCATAAGTATACTTGATAAAAAGGTTAACAGTCTTTGACAGAAATATTACATAAAAACAAACTACTACAGGATAGTCATGTGGTTGTAAAATATAATATTAATACATTGATTTAGTATACTTTTAAGTTTTAATTGATACATTTTCTTTAAATTTTAAAACTGATTATTTCTTAGTTTAGTAATAAATTATAAAAGTAACTTATAAGAACCACAGCCTAGTAATAATAATACAGTGCATTGAATTTATTGATTACTACAAAACTCCAATCTCATTTATAAAATCATTTGAAATAGTAAATACATTAAGTGGAGACTGAAATATACGTTTAAAACATAATAATGTTCTAAATGTATTAAAAATTGACAAAAAAAAAACACGTACTCTGTGATAATTTTAAAGTATTTAAAACCAACATTTTCGGATTTATGAGGAAATAACCATTATTTTAACACATATTTTTCATTATTTTTCGATAGTTTTTTCTGATGCGTTTTAAGAAATCAACAAATTACCTCTTCACAGTATTATGTTAACAAAATTTTATGTCAAAAAATGGGTACACATTAAAAAATTAGGTCATGACAAGTCTTCTGGTCGATAAATTGCTCAAAGAAAAATATAAGACCAATTAATATGATAGCGTAAAACGAGAAAATATTTTGCACTGCTCAGAATCCAAAATTGATAGTTATTATATATTCATTTTATGGCATTATTATTAATTTTTTAAGTCATCAAACTCTATTTTCAATTATTATTGTTTAAAAAAATGTTCTATCTACAAAAATGAAGTTTTCAAAATTAATATTTGTTGGTTCTTTTTTAGTACCCCTGAACCCTCTCTCCGTAAATACGCCACTATATATACAAAATAACGCAATTGTAAATTTAATAGCTTTTTGATTCTGCTTAGAATGTAAAAATATAGCAAAAAAAGTTTGAAAGTTGAAAGATGTAAGTTTGAAACATAGACTAAATTATTTCTTAGCGAAGCGAGAAATATATTTTTGGGACCTAAATTTTTTTAGAATTGCGTATTCTCACGATTTTTTTTACCAATACACTACTGCATATAAGATGTCTAAACTTGTATTTAAAATCCTCAAACAAATAATATTTATCTCCCTAGTAACCAGGGCTGCATTAAGGGGGAGCTAGCAGGGTCACTATTTTATATCATGATAATTTTTCTTTATTTGCTCGTTTTTTTGGAGGGTCCTACAGAACTCTGGCTCCAGAGCGCCAAATTATAAATTCAATACTGCTAGTAACCAAACGAACAGTGTTCATTGTAACTAGGTACAGACAGACATTACGGTTTACGGGGATGTCTAAACTTAATATGTTTAGAAATCTAAAAATATCGATTTAAAAAATTAGAAACGTCAGGACTTTTCCAGCAAAATGGTTTTTATGGTATCATTGGTACCTGATATTTTATATACCCATATCCCTTAACGAAGTAGTTAGGTAGATAAATACAATAGTATGATATGAACTTATGAGTACATCACGTATTAGTTGTATCGTATAGACTATGCAATTTAATATAATTAATACTTAGTTGTATTGTTATAAGTAAATACTTTACTCTAAACTACAGAGTAAAGTTTGGAATTGGCGGTCCATTATTCCTTTTTTCTAGCCCGGGCTGTATTTTGTCATTTTTATTGTCGATAATAAAAATTATATTTAAAAAAAATCATCAATAATATAACATAGGTATCGTACATTCAACTTTGGCATTAGTTCTTACCATATGCATATAATATATTAATTATTATCTGGCCCCCAATAGTTTTAATTTTCAAAAATTGCCCTTTAGTTGTCCATCTTTGCTATAAACAAGATATTCGTCAATTCAAACCTATGTATTTTTATGAAACACTGGTGCACGTATAGAGGTTGCGGCTATTTTTCTAGGTTGCACTGGTTATGTACATAAAAAAAAAAAAAACGAATTGATGATAGATTGCAGGGGAGATGTGTGATAACCTAAACAAAAGGCGGGAGTCGTAAATGCATCGAGATATTTGCACCGGTCACTCTGTTGAATTTAATTTATTTTTAAATAAATATATATAATCATAATAAACACATTTAAAATACATAAATATATGTACCTAATCATGGTTTAAAATGACGAATTTTTTGAGAGTTTATATGTTAGTGCTTAGTGCGGTTATCTAGGTGTTTAAAAAATGATGGTAAAATAAATAAAATATTCCAACCTGTATGGACGTTCATTTTCTGGTTTATCCATATAATATCTAATTAAAAACCGTTCAGCGTCTTCTCTTTCTTCAGGCGTAATTTCTGCACCCCCATTCAATGTTTGTATACAGGGCAATCGTGCGATTAACAGTTGTCTGCGTTCATGTTCAGTGTATTCCTGTCTTTCGGAGTTTTCCTAAAACAAAAACAATCAATTACCATTCCAATCGATAGGATTAAAAAAAAATCAATAATCACTATTAATTACTTCGAATAATGGGCAGCCTTGTATCCTGAGGTATCTCAATGCAGGGAAGAGACCTAGGATGTCTACATCACCCCACGTTCTGATTAAGGTTCGGTTTAGGTTAAGGAATTTGAGATGCGTGAACGCGTCGTGTGGGGAATCCAATGTCATATCTTGAGAATTATAATATAATAATTAATTATCAAATATAAGTATGCTTTACATAGGTACATTATTTAGTAACTCACTGCAAAATTCATTTCCTTGCTTTGGGTAGGACAAAATACCTAAATGAGTGTCTGGTGAAGGTGGTGGAGTCATAAGCGACTGCAGAGGACATTCAGCAAGCACTAAAGATTCAAGGTTTGGAAACGCTCGCCCTAATTTACATACTTCAATCCACGTAGATACGGGATTTCCTATAAAAAAATACACAAAATCACGTTGTTCAGTAGATATAAAAAATATTTTATTGATATTACGAAAATTAACTGTGACTTGTGAGCATATAGGTAAATTCAAAATTATTATACCTGTAAAATGTAATCTTTTTACCGAGGACATTTGAATAGGTTGACAGTGTTCGTCATCGTCTAAGTCAATAACATCGTAATTGTTCATGCTCAAATGTATTTCCTCAACCCTACATTTAACGAAAATAAATATCGTAATTTTAAATCTTTGAAACTTGATATAAACTTACATTGGAATCCTTTTCAGAATATGTCTAAAGCTACGCCATGTAATATTTGTTGAATTCAATACAATGCTTTTCAAACACGGATATGTTTCTCGAACGTCTCCACAACTATCGATCACACTATTTATATCTGAACTTAGATTGTTAAAACTTAGGTTGGCAAATTTCAGTCTCGGCATAATATGTAATATTTTAAATATCTGCAAAAATTTTTATTTAATTCGTTAATAAAAAATTTATAATTTAAAAAAATACATCCCAAACTAGTTAGTTTATTATTTAATAAATAATAATGAAAAACAAGAGAATTATATTATTTACTATCCTGAATATTAATTATTTATTATTATAAAATATTACACAAGAGAGAGAAAGACATAAACTGTTGATTCTACCGTGAAATTGTACAGTCACACATTTAAGTATTAGTAGCTATAGTTTCTAAGATTTTGAAAATATAGTTTGATTGCACGATTTTACTGTAAAAACTAAAATCGTTTTAAAAACATATCCTTTTTGTAATACTTATTAGTCATAGTCAATGTTATAGTATTTAAGTGAGTAATTAATAACAATTAATGAAAAACAGAAAATCTATCACTTTATAGAAACTTTTGTCGTTTTTATAATAATAAAAAAAAAAAAAACAAATTTTTTTAAAATGTAAAACGTCAGGTATTTTTACGCTAAATATAGTTAATATTTTTAGTACTATTTTATGGACTACCTACTCAATAAATACCTACCCCCCCCCCCATTAACTTGCAGTCCGTTTATTAGTTTTTAGTTTATGAAAAAAACTTACTTCGCTCCATCTAGACAAACAGTTTTGAGCTAAATCCAATTCTTCAACACCATGACATTTGTCTCTCAAATCGGATTCATGTCCGGCCGAGTCGATGTCACAGTCATTTAATACCAATAAATTGGGTATCATATTCCTAGGATTTTTACGTGGCACATATATGGCTATAGGCATCTGGTCGAACGTATCGTCTTCGAAACATCCATATTTTTCCACGATCGCTTCTAACAGCGACGGCATGGTAGATATTTTTTTTTATCGTCGAGTATTTTGTAAAAATCTCTGCAATCAAATAATTATATTTTTAGTTTTCATACAATCTTGAATCTTTTCCCAAAATGAAATCTTTCAATCATATACAACGTATAGATGTATGATTGCTAGTTACAACTTATCGCCTATATAATTGGCTAGTTTAAATGTTCTATATAATATTTTTTCTGCTCCAAAAAAAAAAAAATGTATACGAATAACCAACATAAATATAATATATAAAACAGCTGTAATTATAGTATTTACGCCAGACCTATCTCTGATATACGACAACAGTTTGTGTACTTATGTAAAAACCTTGAAACTAAATATCATGCATAAAGTATAGACGAAAAACTTTCACACAAAAGCAGATTAAAATATTATAATAATATTTACGTTGAAACACTGAGAATGCTATAATATCATAAGCAGAAATGTTGTCTTTTTTAAAACTAGTTTCAGAAAAACTTTCATTCTTTAAATAAAATACATGAAAATTATATTTCTCCCTTAAAAATAATGTACCTACTTATGAAATAATAGGATTTTTCTTTAAAAAATTCTTATTAAATATAATATAAAATAAAAATAAGTATATTTTTAATATGATAACTTTTTAACGAAAATCAATAGTAATATGTTAATTTAAATATAATATTTAATAGTGGCCTGGCTACATTTTACTTAGTCAGCTAAATAAATAAAAAGGCCCTTCACAAATGAAAATAATATAAAAATATATTTATTTATTTGTTTATAATTTAATGTTAATGTTAATCTTATACACATAAGTACATATATTATATAAAAGTTAATTTAAAAAAATCAGTCAGGCTGGGCGGTCGTGTACCTATTTATATAGGTACCTAAATTAAAAATATTGCAAACACTTTAAAATGTCATATCTCAATTTAAATCAAATTAATTATTAAATGTATTTTCAAAATATTTTTCTAGACGATCTTAACTTAGTATTCCTAAGTATGTTCTGTAGAAATGTGAGATTATACTTTGATTAAATATTAAATAAATAGCTCAATATCAAGGTGACCCAGTCGGCGATCTCCATCTCGTCGACTTGGTCAGGCCCTCGCTGATATTTAGGTACGATGGTGAAAGTAATTAGAATTTAATCGACTTGTTTTTAATATTTTATTATTTACATAATCTATATAACAATGACAAAATATAAAAATTTAATATTATTACTATTTTAAATACCTATATATATGTGTTCCAAACCGAGTTTTATTAAAAAGTCGTTTAAGAAACTTTGGGTTGCTTAAAAATCAAATTACCAAAGAATATTTTAGGAATTAAAAAAGATTCGATTTGTCAATATTGGTCACATCAGAATATAACTATAAGGATATACTACAAAGGGCTACCTATTAAAAAGTAGAGAACCCATGACATGAAATAATAAAATCGTGATCTTAAAAAAACTTGGTCGTTTTCTGTTACTCTTAAACCCGGAAAGGTACATGACCTGTGGTCGGGTCAGGAACCTGTATTGTCATTGTAACTTATAGAGCCAGATGGCATCGTTTATGTGTAAACTGTAAAAAACTGTTCATCATGTTCATAATAGTTTTGTACATTAATTGGGCTACGTCTGTCCTCCTCTGCACTTTTTATTGTCGTTAAAGAATACATATAAAACCTAGATTTGCTTCATTTATCTTATTATGTATTGCATATTTATATATTGAATTCATCTATTTAATGGGGCGTGTTTTGTTTATCTTGAATTTTATTTGTTTATGATGAAAAATGACTGCAGCAGAAACTACAAATGTATATAATTTCATTGGTGCATTCAAATCGAACCTACCTTGGAAAACGCTAAGGAAATAACCCAAGTTGAGTCCGATTTCAGAGTTGGTAATCGGCTTCATATAATCATAATTTCAATTGTATCTGTAATAGGTACTGTAGGCAGCATGTGTATTAGTATATAATTATAGTGTATTAGAGATTCAGTCGATTTTAAGTGAAAAAATAAAAGAATAATTGTAATGGGTAACAATGATTTTTCAAGTCTCGTTTAAAATTGTTAAAAAATGTATATATACATATGTATATCAATATAAGCGTGTAAACAGGTTTTTACCATGTTGTATTTACTCGACTATTACAGTAATTTTTTTCTGGAACTTAATTCAGATATTTTTAAATTTTGAAATAACTTGATTCAGCTTAACTTATGATTGTTTAATTGATAGATTTGCCTGATGACAACTTATATTTTAATATATAGTATATTAATCTATTAATCATTTGTATGATCTATTTCTATATTATATTATAGAGCTTCATGTAGGTAATACTATTCTTCTGTTTAAATATCTATACATTACAATATAATAATTTATACAAGTTACATCGTTTATAAGAAAAAAGACAATGAAAATATATCAGGTAAAAGAAACAAAAATAGACTAGAGAAAAGAGTAAAACAAACATTATTATTATTATTATTATCATGACATATTGATCTTATATTTGTACCTATTTACCGATCTATATAATATATGACGCCATTCTAAAATCATATTCGTATTTGTATTCATTGTCTACAATTTAGTTTTTTCAACATTTATAAAACTGTAATTTTGATTTCAGAGTCATTGATGAAAGTGTATTTACGAAACACTAGGAGAGTCCTTGTTTATTATTATATCATCATTTTACTATATTTTTTTTTATGTTCTAACTTTTAATAACATATTATTAAAACGGCACAATGTCATTCATATCTTAACTTTCTACAAGTAAATATAATATGATAATAATTTAATATAATAATATGTAATTAAACTTGAAAAACTAGTTAGGTACTTTTATACCATTTTAATTGTCCATGTTTTAAAATTTAATGTTGATTTATTCAATAAAAAAAGTTCAACAGTGTAATAACAGTAATGAAATACCACATCAATCAATTATTAAGTATACATGTATGATAACAGTAAATTTAATTGTCAATTGATGTCTATGCGATACCTATATAATGTGATTTTTTTTTTATAGCGTTGCGGATATACTTACTCTGCTTTCATATACATAATATTATATGCAATATGCATATAATATATATGATGTAGGCATTGAATTTGTTAAAAAAAAAACAACACTACAATGTGTACGGTGAAATGAAGGTTTTATTTTGACGTTTCGAATGAATTACAGTAACGCAACCCAGGTATATTATAAATTGTTATTATAAAAACTATTATATTTTGAACATGAATATTACCACGGAATCGTGTCAAATTTGCCGAAAAAATGGCGTTACATTTTAGTTTTAACACGCGAATGGGGAAACGTCTCGCAGTCTCGCATTTATATCTTTACTCATACTGTATTATATTGAATCAAATAATAACCACATGTAAAAAATCAACAGGTGCCCAGTCTTCCGTTACACAAAACCATTATAAATACTTCATTTTAGGGTCGAAAATAGTATAATATACTTACTTATCATATCATACTTAGACATATCAGCTTATTAATTAGAGTTTCATAATTGGGGCTTAGAGAAGTTCCTGGTGTAAAATTAATTTTATTTATTTTTAATTTTCTCTGTAGAAGTGGTTTAAAACTAGGTATATTATGTACTCGTGAAGTTTTGAAGTAAAATTTGCTGTTAAAGGTAATTAGTTTTGGTATCTCGTAAATTACCTATTACTTATTATTAAATACAATTTTATCAAAATAACTTTTTTAATAATGTCGGCACGATTGTGAAAAAAGTATACGACCAATTGACTTAATATTAGCATTTTTTGTTAAATTATCCAAAGAATGAACTATTTTATTTATTTTTTTAATATAAATATAATTAGTAGGTATGTAACTAATAATATTATAATATAATATATATTACGTAAAAAGTTTATTAGGTATATATTTTAAAAAGAGGGGTTTTTTTTCTAATGCGAATATTTGAATGTTAATTAATTATAGGTAGGTACCTACTAAAATTTAAAAATTATTTATTTATTTTTATTTCCATAAGGAATTACGCCCTGAAGGTTGTACGCCAATAGTTATTTTTCCAAGAAATATAGTAAATATATGTTTACATTTTAGAATTAGAATTAGAAATATATTTTACATTATGATCAAAACATTTCTTTTTATAGTCTATGTAATTTTAAGATAGGTATTTAAATCAGGACATCTCGAAAAACGACTTTTATTACTGCATCTATACCCAAAGGGTGTACCTACATATGTATGTTAATTATTATTATACATACCTATAAGTAAATATATTATGATAATAAAAATAATGAATATTATGATGATAATTGAGATTACGTAATTACAATCGCACTAGAACAAAAAAATACAATATTTATACCAGTTTTGTAGTGGAGGGTATACGTGGTATAGGTGTATAGGTAACCAAAACGATGAAATTCTAAAATGCATATAGGGAAAAAAATGAAACGAATACACGAATATACATTATATAGGTAAAAATTTCAATATATTTTTTAAAATACAATTGTTTATTGATATAATTTATAAATTCTAAATGTATTCCAGTTAAAAAAAAACAAATAGGTAAATAACTAAATAAGTTTAAAAAAATGTATTAATAAGTGTCCAACCGTATTTAGATTTTCACGCTTAAAATTCTTTACATACCTACCGTTACGTCACGAAATAATAATAAGCCTTACGTTATTTTTTCTTATACATTTTGATACGTTTCGGTACATAACAAAATTCAACCGTGAAAATGTAGTTATGGTGGATTCATAATAGAGCTTTTAGCATGGTTACATTTAAACTATTTACTATTTTAACCAGCTTTCTTTTTTATCAATATTTTAATTTTCTTGTCACTGTCATGTTACACGTTAAACGTTTTATGTTGAAGACTCCTATAAAATACTTTATAGGCCGTTCAGTGATAAGAGGATTCAAAGAGCTATGTACAGGAAAATGTTTTTAAAAACAATTAAGAAAAATGAAACTGTTTTAATATATCTACAATAAAATTACCTAATTAAATGAACCCATGTTATTATCACTTTCAATTTTGTGTAATCATGATATTTGTTCAAAACTAGGTACGCAAAATAAGTAAAAGGTTTTTAACAGAAGTTCATAAGTTAAAACACTTATTAGTAATAATTCAGTAGAAAACAATATTTTAGAGATAAACCTCATTGAGATTTTCTGCTACCTATGTTTTAATATTATATCACGGGGCAATATTATGTGTACAAAATATAGGTTTTTTCATTTATTTCAATTGGTTTTATTTTTTTGTTAATTAATACATACTTTTATAAACGTCGACAAAATTAATTTTACCATAAATGGTTTTTCACTTATCACGAGTTAACCGATGAGTTGAAAATTAAATCAAAAATGTTAATTCGTTGCAGTTTTTTGATACCAGTTTGAAATTGTTACGATAACGTAGGAGGGAGGAGCCAATTTTACGGTTGTCTCCGATGTGTTGATCTTAATCTTTTTATAGGTATTGTAACTCTAAAACTAAATTAAAAGATATTTTCGTAGACATACTTTTACTACATTATAGAACCCGAAAAATATGATTGTTCTAGCACAGATCTGCTGAAGATAATCGATCAAAAAAGAAGTCCAAAACGAGATAGAAAATAACTGTTATGGGATATTTTATAAATTATAAATTATTATAACAAATTTAATAAAAAAATTAGAATAAAAAGCCTATATCATTATTATATGTTTAAAATTTGATCATTATTTTACTATAAAAATTAAAAGTGTATACATTGCTAATTGGTTGTAGACTGTAGAGGATGTGGGGTAAACTTATTAGCTCCACACCTATTTTACATTGCAAAATTGAGACGTATATCCAAAACATATTATTTACAACTCGGATTTACACATTATACATAACAAATTATATACCTATTCTAATCTCCATGAGAAATAATCATTTGAAATTTAATGAACAATTTTCATATTAGATTTTATTATTTATTCTGATATTTATTATAATATGTTATTAAATACTCTGAAAATTAATACGTAAGTAGGTATATTTTATTTTAATTACACCAGAAAACATCACACTGCTGTAATTATATAATCAAAAGTTATATGATTATATAATTAATACAATATATAAAATATTAATGTATCTACTATCTAGTATTTACATATATTTTGGTAGGTATATATAGAAATTTTACACAGTCCATAGGCCGTAAGAAGTAATTTTATACGTATACTTACTTGTGAAATAAATGATAATTATATGCATAACGCTGAACAACTGTAAGGCAAACTTATAAGAATAATAATCAATTATGTATATTTAATTGAACTTTTTTTTAGAAGGAAAATACCAACGCTCTTTTTCTAGGAATATCTAGATATAACAGTCAATGCAATTACTTAGGTGCATTGATGATACTTTCTACAAATAGGTGTAATAGATGATTAATGATGTAAGAAACTATATAATTTATACACAACCACATTTATTAACCTACGTGGAACTTTACGTACTTGGAAAATAATATATTACGGTAAAATTACAATATGATTTTATTAATATTACAATTGAAGAATGAGATATTATAATACAATTTGATTTGTATTTAAATTTAATTCGTGACCAGCGTCCATTCTGATTCTACTCGTATATACAAAAATAGAAGGTATACCTATAAATGTATTTATAACTTTCTGCAGCTATACGATAATAGTCTTAATGAAGGATTATAATATATTATATTTACATATACGTATATTTATTTTACATATTGTCGACACAAAGAAAGACTACTGGTGTCATCGTGATAGGCAGTTTTTATATATATCTACCATGAATCATTATATACGAGTATAGTACCTGCGTACCTACCTATATTTACATATTATATAAATATTTAATACTTTTTTATACATAAAATCGGTTTTAATACCTTATTGTTAAAAAAATAATTAAAACATTTATAATTTGAATTATTTTTTTATATACCTAATTGACAAATTTTCTGTTTACTATTCGAACAAATCTTCACGTGCCCCAATCATTCACGTTCAAACTTGATTATTTTTAACCGACTATACAAGCAGTACATAAATCAAGATAATAATTATTAATCTAAGGTAATATAATTATAATTGTTTTTTTAAGGACTGAAGGTAGCCAAAATTAAATACCTAGTTAACATATACAAATTTTAAACCATTCGTCGAATACATCAGAATAATGAATAGGTAGGTAGAATAAGTACTAAGCCACATAAAGAGCGAAGGAAAATGTATGAGTTGATTTTCAACTTTATTTTAAGATATCAGGTCGACAACCGGCGTAAAATTTGTCAAAAAAGGAATTAAAAAAAAAAAAAGTAGGCTAGTTATCCCATCATCTCCAATGTGTACGGGGAAAACAAATTATAGGGAATTCTATAGTTGGATGTGGAGATAGCCAAGGGGATGAGACGATTGGTATCAGCTGGATAGTGGTTGTGGTAGCTGTTTCTGGCCGACCCCAAATAGTTGGGAAAGAATAAAGTGAAGGAAAAAAAGAGTTTACTTGAAAATGTGTGCAAACTATAGAAAAAAATGGGGTTCTATAGTTATATACTTTTATAATAGAAAGAATATAGTATATTGTTTATAATTGTATAAACAATCGAGTTGTTTTTAAGTAGAGAAACGTGCAATTTCAAATGGATGTAATAGCTAAAATATAAATATTATAATATACCTATATAGGTACAATCTGTTGGATTTTATTTAAAGCTCATATTATGTTATTGTGTTTATATAATATTTTAATAATGTTATAACATTTTTATAATCATTTCTCTCTGAAAACTAAATAATATTTTGATGATAAAAATAAATAATTTATTTTTAAACTAAAATTGATCAAAAATTTTAATTAAATTTACAAAATTTATCTTTTTATTATATCTTTAGTACAGTTATAATAAAAATTTAGGATATATAGGTACTTAATATAATATACAATTTTATATTAAAATGTTTTAAAAAACCAATGCCAATATTAATTAGGTAATAATAATAATAAATGTAATGATATTATAAACACAGATCGACAAATTAGCTCATAATAATTATATATGGAGTATAGGCCGACACGGATTTGATTAAGGGGTAAAACAGGCAATATATTTATATATGTATTTAACACAACACATATAATCATATTATTCAAACAGGAAATATTAGGACGGCTTAAATTTTAAAATTTTTCAACTCACTTTATCTTTGTAAAATTGATGAAATGTATAGGGTTATATATGAATTTAGTTTACTGGTTTACTGTAAAATTGCATTAAAATATTTTCATATCTAATTTTATTTAAATAAGTAGTTCAATAACAATTAGATTTGGTGAGAGGATGAACAATTCAAATTATAGCTTTCTAGAAATAGAAATGTGTCATAAAAATAAATAAAAAATTCAAGACTTATCCCGCAAAATTTTTGGCAATTTTTAAATGGATATAAATAGATAACCATCCATGCTCCTTCAATAAATAAATATACAATAATAGAAAAATTCCCATAGGCTATTTACTGTATACCTATATATTATTAATTATGCCTATTTTTTTTTTTTTACAGCACGTGTAATTCAAACTCTAACAATGAAAACCATTATTCCGATTTTTGTTTAAAACACGTTTAGTCAATGTCAATTGGTTCATGGTAATAGTTGTATATCTGTAAATTTTAATCAAATATAGAATACATATTATAATGTATTTAAAATTTTCCCATGTAAATATATATGCATATGTACCTACGTATTGTTATATTGTTTATTCATAGACATATAGCACAGTTAGATATATCATTCATTTTTTTAAAATATCAAAGTACCTTCGAAATGATAATTTTAATATTGTGAAATATTTTGTAATAAGTGTAATAGTGTAATTATTAAATAAATCATACAATTTCACAAAATACGGGTTTTTAAACACACACAACATAATATAAAAAATTATTAATTATTTCAGGTATTATCTAATATTTAATTAAACGAATTAAATTATTTAGACCGTAGGGTCTTGACTCTTGACTAATATTACCTATTATTATTTTAAAAGTTACACATATTTCAATATATTATATTACTCAAAAACCCATATCAGATATCTAATGCAGCAATGCGTGTATACTTCAGAAATAATTAATAAAGTTGTTATGAAATATTTATCTAAAAGATAATCTTTTTTATACCGGGTAAATGTTATATATTATTATGTTTCAGTAATTTTCACAATATATCACATTAAAAAATCAATTTATTAGACGTGTATGTGATAATTGAATTATTGTCTTTTTTTATTATCCATTTTATATTCGCGTTATCTAAAGCAAATATACAAGCATAATAAAAATAAAACCATTATATTATTGTTCGTTAACAATATAATACTAATAATTGTGTTACATTCTGTAAGTATATTATTTAATGGGAAAAAAATCTAAATTTATACTTTTTAATCAATTATTATTAAAATTACAGATAACTTACGTGTCAATAATAATAATAATTAATTAGTAAAAAATATAAATTTTTCAATTTTAAATGGTTAAAAAAAGTATTTTCGTCTTATAAATTATTATTAGTACCTAGGTTATATACTCAAAAGTTATAGAATAATATAAGAAAGTGTAAGAATATTTCTGTAAAAATTAAATTTCAAATGATTAGGTTATGAGTTGAGTCCACAGGGTACATACATTTTATCCAATATTATTATTATAAACTAATACATAATATTATTTTCTAAAAGAATCAATAATTTATATGATAATAATATTTAATTTCTAATACATTAAAGGCCAATATTATGTTGCATTAAAAAAAAAAAAATAGTATCTAATAACAAATAAAATCACAGCAAACGTAATTGTATAATGAATAACATCGTATAATAATGCTGTTCTTAAGAAATTGACTGAAATTACGTAAATATATAAAAGTAGTTTTATACATAAGTACTATAGCCTATAGGTATCGATCGATTCATTCGAAATACATTTGACATTTCTGTATAGAAATCTCACTAAATACTGAAATAAAATATTATAATACTCAATTATAATTTATCACAAATTATAGGTAATATGTAATTAGGTATATATCTATAATTTCATGTATTATATATACGATATATATATTTTACATATATTATAATATTATTTGTTATTTAATTTTTATGTAATATAATAATAAGTTAATCTATATTAAGTATATATTACTGAATTAGAGAACAATTGCCTATTGTTCATATTATTTCCATTTTCAAAGTTATAAATTATAACTTATACCTTATATTATATAGGTAATAATGATTCAAATGCGAACGAAGTAATACATAAAATTAAATAATTTGTTTATTGTACTTTATCAATATCATAAATATTTATCTAAATATATTAAATTCAATTTTTCGAATAAATTACCTACAATACTTCACAACATTTTTATCACATAAATTACTAGTGCAATCTATTACAAAAATCTATTAATATTCACAATGTTTCATCAATTCAACAGTTTCGCAACTATTGTCGTCGACCTCTATACAATTAAACAAATAAAAATAAATAAATACATGTGCCATAACACATTTTGCTTTTAAATTTTAATCCCATATTTTGCGTTTGAAAATTTTACGATGTTATTTGGAAGAGTATGAAAAGACCAACAACATTTTCAATAACAGGAATATTACCTAATACCTAAAATTTATATATAAGTACGGTGCCAAAAGTAAGTGTTGCCATTTAATAAAATTATTTTCATATGCATATAGAACTTTGGGTGCACTAAAACTTAAAAGAGATAACATTTTGAAAATGACCTACCTATAGTAAAACATGTTAACTGTTAATATTATAATATTTGCATAAGGTTTATTCAATAAATGTAATTCATATATAATGTATATTATTCCTACCTAATTAATATTGTGAAATAATGTTTTATACTTGTAATTCTCCTGGTCACAGTCCACAGTAAGTTAGTGGCTACCTAGGGGGTAGGTTTTCCGTTTTTTTTTTTTACATTTTTGAATCGAAGGCCAGGTGTAGGCCTATTCTCTAGACTCTAGAGTATATAGATATAGAATTACCACTGTATAAACTGTATATAGTTTAATATCCTATACTATCCCTAAAAATCTAATTTCATCCAAGGTCAAGATCACCCGACTAAGCTATATGTAGTGGTTATAGGTAGGTATACTCATTAACTCGTGAATATACCAATATAGGGAACACTAAGTATTGTTTTGGAATCGATTTTATATTTAAAATTATTAACAAGAATAAGATGGATATACCATTGAGAGTTTATATAAAAAATCATTTATATTGCTAAACTAGGAATGTTTATAAACTTGATAAGAAAAGTGGACTTATTTGATTACTGTATGGATCTATTAAAATTCATCTATAATCTATGTTACATATATTTACTATTGATTATAAATTATAATCAATGATATCCGCAGATATTATCTAGTTGCAGATTTTGCAATGTATTTTTGTCGATATTAATTTGTGTTTACTGTTAGATTTGATGCTGCCCGTTTATGAAAATCGCATTAATCACCCAGGTGCTGCTGTCGGTCCAGCTAGAAAGTCAGAAAGAATATTTAGAAAACCATTCCTAGACATTTTCATTTCCGTGACAAAAGTGTGTCACGCGATCTTTTGATAATTGGAAAAATACATGTTAATAATACCTATAGGTACTAATATATTAATTTTATTATGATAATATATTATTTGAAAGTCGGGTCGTATAATGTAATCTCCCCTCGTAGATAGTCGTCGACCTTGAAAACACAGTGGTGTTGTACATCTAATCAAATTACGACGTAATACTACGGGGCCGGTCGGCTCTCTTCGGGTCTCCTCGCGCCGCACGTTACGACGGCGCGGCGTAGCGCGTGTAGTGTATTATTATTATTGTTGTTGTTCCGTCGTGTTTGTAAATAAAAAACAGCTGAACCGTCTCGGAGTGGGGGCGGGCGGACGGCTGAGGTTGCGGTGGCGGCGGGTGACCCAGTGGCTACTGCCAATGCTCTTCGTCGCCGTAAAACTCGTATATTGCGTTTGCGTTTTGTATAATATGTGAATTAATAATAGTGCACAAAAATCGGAACGATTGTTTCGCCAAAAACAATAATAATATACGTTTCAATAATATTTGTATTTAGCCGACATTCTTGGCCATTGGCCAGAGTTCCGAGTAAAATTCACCGAAAAGTCCGATTCAAGTCTCTTTTGACGATCGTACCTATATTTCCTATATTTATCGACCGAATAATGTTATTATTTGAATATAATATTATAATTAATCATTGGTAACCAACCGGTTTTTCATGTGGAAGCTCGCAAGTTCGTAACAAGTTCGTAATATATATACCTATCTAATTAATACACCCCGAGGAGAGAAAATATTACGTCGTATTATACGCATATCTATAGCATTTATTTTGGTCGGACCCGGCGTATATTGTACGCATTTTATCGACCGCTCTTACCGGGCTTTTATTATTATTATTATTTATAAAACTCGATCTGACCTTGACTTTGTGCTCTCGGTCCGTCCGCGATTCCGTACTCTTTTGTCCCGGCTCCTCCTCCACTGCCGACGGTGCTACGGTGGATTTATTACGCCGGCGATTTCCGCGGTACATTAAAACCGAAATACGCGAACAATGAAAAATCAAAATCCAAATAGGTCGAACGAAAACCAACAACAACGTACACAATGCACCGTGCGGTGGCGAATTCGAAAATAACTCGTTCTTCTTCTCCTATTATGCCCGCGATCGTTCTCCGACTGACCCGTACGTACGCACAACACTACGCGGACCGACTACGCACAAGTGGCTACACAGACACACCGCGATCGGCTGTGAAGCACACCGTTCTTTTGTTCTTCACGCGATCCCTACCACACCGCCACCAAACGGCTCACGGCAAATATCGACCAACACGCGGCCGATCCGAACCGCTGGCAGCGCTACCGTCGACCATACCGCCTCGTGTTCGCCGTACAAATGCGTCTGTCCGTGGCCAAACAACAAAAGCTTTATGACCACGGACACATCGGTCCACGCGAACATGCGCGTAAAAAAAATATGACCTTACCTACCCCGGTGCATCTACTTTTTTATTTTTATTTTTTTTTTTAACAAACTCAGCGTCACACGAGTGAATTTTAACACAATGTGTGTATACATACATATTATATTTTTAAAGACCGCGGTGTGGCATCGATTAGGTATGCCGAAAAAAAAACTAAAATACCCGTAGTACACGTTCGAAACCAATATTTTTAAAATGTGATCAAATTTCGATTCAAGACCAGTATGGTGTTAAAGTTTTTACAAAAAAAAAAACGCCAATATAATGTTCCACGTACCTATGTAAAACATATAATAATCGATCCTTAAATTCTTGAATTTCGTATTTTACGAAAAAATCGTAATTTAAATTTTGGTCTATTCGAACTGGACTTATATGTAACTCCCCAACTAAAAAGTGAAACATATATTAATTTACTAAGTAATTATATATACTTATATATGTATTATGTACCTACGTATGAGTATATATTTTTATAAAATATATACTTATTGAATGTATATAAGAATTAAACTCAACTGCCTATTTTTACAATAATTCGACTTATTGTTATTATAATTATATTACTTATATTGACATAATATTGTTTTCAACTTAATCAGTTTATGAAAGAAAATAATTTTTAATTTTGACCATAAGAAAATATTTGTTTGATTATGTAATATTGTATATTACTACATAATTTTCAATTTAATATTACATATAATGTGTCGTAGTACACACAAAAATAGAGATTATATACCTATATATAACACATAATATTTTATAAAAAAAAATAATAATTTTTTTGATTATACACCTATATTGTATTTTTAAATATCTTATAAGAGTTATTAAGTAATATTTTTAGATTATGAAAGGAGTGAGGGATCTTTATTGGTTTATATTATGATGTTTTTTTTATTAAATATAATTTATCAAAATTTAATATTATCAATATATTTAAAGAAAGAATAAAAACAAAGATTTTTAATTAGTTTAAATATTTTTATAACTATTGTTCTTCTTTCCCCTATTTGTTTTTTCTTCAAAAATTTAAATTCTAAATTATTATTTATTACATTTTTTAATAAGAGAATTGAATATTTTTATAAGGAAAATTTCTTAAAAATATTCAATGCACTGTTAACTGTAACTAAAATATATCCATACCATACAAGTCGAGCTACAAGTATGAATTATATATGTATAGAAATATCATAAAATTATTATGCATCAAGTCTTATATTTAGCAATGGTATTTTAAGTATCAAATATATTTCGTAGAATGTTAATTAGAAATTTCTAAAAATAAATACAACTTAAAAGTTTCGCTTTTAATTTTTTGTTGTATATGAATCGAACTTGGTGATAGGGAAGTAATGGTCTAGAAATCTAGAATCTTAAAAAAGCGTTTTTCATTAAATAATATAGGTAGTTAATCTTCATTATTATTATCGATAATTTGGATAATTAAAGGAATAGGAGTCACTGACTTAAAATTAAGTTAATGTAAATATATATATTATACCTATATATCAGTAGGTATCTAATTTTTTTAGTTATTAAATATTATACGTTTATATGTTTTACAATTATATATTATATTGTTAATATTATAATAGTTATATAATAATCATGAATTAAATTAACTATATAGTATATAAACAGGTTTTTAAAAATCTTTTGTTAGTATTGAATTCTGTTCTTTACTGCATTATTAATTCAAAACTTGTATATTTGTGTGATAAAACAAGTATGTCCAATTAGATTTATAATAAACACAAATGATTTTTTTCTTATATTATGCAGGTTAAATAAGAAAATAGTAGGTAATTTTTTTTCATCGCAGGAATGAATTAAAAATTAAAATAAAATGAATTTGATTATTATTTAGGTTTTTATAGTTATCATATGTATAATATATGCACATAGGTATTACATACATACATATATTATATGTGAAGTCATGTAGGAATAATGCAGACAGTATAAAGAATTTATAGCTGAGAGAAAAAATACAAGTTATAAATACTAATAATATAAAGTAAAAATAAAATAGAAAATTATACCAATAAAATAAATAATAGATAATAGAACACATTAAATTGAAATTTATTTTCTTTTTTTATTTACCTTCCCTTTTTTCTTCATTAAATTCTTAGTCATTGGTGTATCTAAGATTTTTTATTAGTAGAAGGTTGTTAAAGTTGTGTCATTTAATGGTTCAGATAATATATTAGTGGTAGTTAAACAGGTACTCAGTCAAAATATCCAATCCAAAATATCCACGGATAAGATACCTATCCAAATATTGCGATTACAAATTGATATAAAAACACATCATGTGTTTTTCGCTCAGAATCTAAAATTTAATCTAGAAAAAATGTTGATATTCAATATTGTTATAAAATATATGAATGTACCTATTGACTATTCAAAATGTACTTAATAATATGAAAAATTATACAAAATGTAGAAATTAAAAGTATATATTTGTACCTATATCTATACTTTTTAAAGTAGAAAATAACAATGAAAATAATATTGCAAATACCAATGCAGATTTTATTTATCAACTTTATTATAAAAAATCTCGTTAATTAGGGGAGAGCTCGTAAATACGCCCCTGACTTCAGTTAATCCTACATTATATAAATACATTTAAAAAAAAGCCGGTCAGTAGGTTGTGGAAGCACTTCGCTCGTCGGGTGTCAGTATTGGTGGATGCACTTTGCAACTGGACAGGGTACTTTTGGTGGATGTATTGAATTTGAAAGCAATGATAAATCA
>JAIPRL010003347.1:0-47960 GCA_025469235.1 Pemphigus obesinymphae | reverse complement strand
ATGTTCCTTATTTAGGAACGAGGATAGGAACTAGTTCCTTTCTTCAAGCCTGGAACTAAAAAGGATTTAGTTCCTTTTTAACAAAAGGAACATGAACGTGAATTAATTCCTTTTTAAAAGGAACATTACAAGCACTGATTATAATTATAATTTATATAAGAACTTATATGAATTTGTCAAATGAAAAGTTTTAAAGAATTATATTTATTTTTACAAATACAAATGCCATAATTAATTAGTTTTATTTAAGTTATTATTTTTTTAAATTAATTTAGAATAGTTTGTGAAGGTACCTATAAAATAAAATACCCAAAAAAAGTCGGTTGGTCTTTTTTCCCTCTGTATATAGCTCCTGGCAATTCGAAAACTAACGATTTTGAGAATATATAACATTCACAATTATTTAAATACAAAAAAGACAATAATAATTTAGGATATTATAACAAATATATTTTTAAATGTCTAAAATAGAATAGTATAGTAATCTCAAAGATTACCTACCGACTACATCTCGATAAACTTTAGTATGATCTTAACAGGGTAGTATTAGTTTACATTCTCACTTTTCATACTTACGAGCGTTTAGAGACAGCGCCTCTTATCTTATATTATTCAAAAAAAAAAAATATATAAAAAAACCTAATTTCTGATTAATAATAACTTTGTGAATTTTATTTTTTTTCAATGCTTTTATACATAATATTAATAACCAACCAGTTTGTATTTTTATTATATTATAAATTTGTATTTTTTTATATTTCTAGACTTAATATTATTTAATTCATAACGAACAAGTTTATTAAATAATTTGATTTATTCTCTAATTAATTAAATTTTTGATGTAGTTCAACAGATATATACATATTATTACAATTTTATATTATATTATTCAAACTTTTGTTATTAGACATTGAAAACTAGAAAAACACAGGTTCGGAAAAATCAATTTCATATTATTATAGTGGTAATTTATTTATATTCATTTTAAATCATTTAAAATTTTTCATTTAATTATAAACGTTTAACGTTTTGTACATTCATGCGATCTATCATTTTAGTAGTTTTTATTTTTTTTTATTTAACTAGTTTTAAGTCTAAAATCACGAGAAGTTTTCGTTATTATTATTATCATTATTACATCATTATTGATTTTTCCAGTATAATTCACAGTATAAATATAATAAATTAAATAGTAATGGAGTCGTCTTGTATATATAGTATTTCATTGTTTTAAAAATTTTAAATAATACTATTTTACTCGTACCTATATATACATTTATTAATATATTATTATCGAGATGAATGCAGCCCAATACTATATATTATTATGTACTTAATAATTTTTGATAAAAAAACAAAATCGATACCTAACTATGATATCTCAAATTTGATTAAGAATGTTGTTAATGTGATTATTGCATTGAATTTTCAAATTTTTACGCTTGTTCGAGAATTTTTTCCGGATTTTCTATATTACTAATTCACATTTCTTATGAACTTAAACACACACACACACATATATATATATATATAGGTATAGAATTATTTTGTGTGGTTGTAGGCTTCAAGACGAAGTCCATATATTATATTTTGATTTTAGGTACATAGGTATACAAGCCACAAGGTTACGAGTATACCTATATCTATCTTTACATATATTCCTCCTCCTGCCGATGAAACATTCTTATATGCCTATTACCTATACCCCATTACACAAACAAGTATTTAAAAATTAATTTATATATTTTTGAGATCAAACGCGGTTTTCTATATATATATATTATGTATATATCGTATCACTCGTATGACATGAACTTAAATCCGGTGGTATTTAGGCGTAAACATCCTGCACCGCTGTAATCGATTTCTATATAGGAATACACACGTTCGATCGACTTTGGGTTCAACCACGTTGCGAGTACGGTATAATATTATATGCTATCCGCGGTATATACGTATGCCTAGGTTTTAAAAATTTCACGAAATATAAAATTTTGAAATATTTCAATTTTTTTCTATTATTATTAGTATTATTTATTATTTTTTTGCAAAAATTCTCTTGAAAAGCAAACAAAAAAAAACATGATACATTCCACCGATTTGAATATATTTCTCTCATTTAATTAAAGTTTTTTCAATTCGTATGATGCGATTCATCAGCATTAAATTATAAATCTTCGATTTCACAATATTGATCACATTTCTCGTGTTATGATATATTTTTTCTATTTCATTCCGTCTAAATATAAAATAAATAATAGATACTTATATATTTTATTAAGATCGTGTTTTTCTTGCTCACCACAATAATCATGCATATAAAAATCAAAATAAATCTATAAAATAATAAATAGCAAATTATATAGATAATTAGAGACAGCCTTAATTATTTGATCTGGACACATACCTAATACATATTTAAAATAATGTGTTTTTTTTTTTGTGGGTTGGTGGTATTTTCACCGTATTTCAGTTACGATAATTATAAACATCTTTTTTTTTTAAATTATTTTTTGTTTGTTCTATATTTTTAAATACTTTATGAATGTTCGCACTGTGAACGCCTATTATGAATATTAAGTATTAACATAAAAAAAAAATTATAGAGTACTCGTATACAACCTACTTCATTAATAATGAATATGAATATTGACAGGTTTGCGCTAAGAAAATTTTAGAATTGCACAAGTACCTGAACTATGCTCATCTATGCTCATATACGCATTTTGGCAAGAGAGAATTCTAAGTAACCATCCCCCCACTAACCATAGGTGAAATGTACATTATAATAATTTCTTACGACCAAGTCTGACTATCAAAATCTTATCACGCCATTGTTTTTTTCATCTACTGAAGTTGGAAATACTTTAATAAAGTATGTAATTTTAACTTTTAAGTAAAGTTAATTATTAACTACAAAGCATTTATTTAGCATAAAGAGCTTATTTAAAGCCATAAATTCATCAAACATGCATATGGTTGCAAAATCCTTGTTAGATATACTATTACACTGCGTTTTTTTTTTTGTTATATTAAATAATAATTTACCATATAAATAATATTATTTTTATTATTTTCAAAATTAATATAATTGTCTATGCTATCAGTTTGTTAAATATATGTATCGTTATTTTCATGATTTTCAGAGTCTTTCTTGGCTCTGGCTAAAAATTGAAATTAATTACCTATTCGATGTCAATAGTATTAATAATTTTTGCAACGATAAAAATGGTAGCAATAAGTACTGCACATTTAGCGTTTTTCAACTACACATTTTATTTTAGAACTACACAATTTGTGTTGTATACGTACTACACATTAATCCAAACCCTGTGACAGTCATCGCACATTGAAAACTGATAATTATTATATTATACGCATTGGCGGGACGTTTAGTTATTAGCAGAGCTCAGAAGTTATATATAACCAAAAAAGCAAATTTTTAGCACTTTAATATGCATTTAAAAATACCAAAATATATGCAGCTATTAATAGCACTAAAAATTTGAAAATATGCAAAATAAAATCGTCAAAAAAACCATTTAAACTTTTTTTAGATTTTATTTTTACAAATTGTATACATTTTCTAAGCCGGAACTAGGTACATGGACCGGCTAGAATAGGTAGGTACTGGATATTTATTGTTTTATACTTCGTAACTATTTCGTATTTTATAAATTTACGATTTAAAAATATTCCAATACTCTCCGTAAAGAAGTATAAGTTCAAAAAAAAAAAATGCTTTTATTTCCATTTATACATGAAATTATAAAAAAAATGCCCAAAAATAGCACTCATAATAGCAAAATAGCTCTAAAAACTGTAAATATAGAAAAATTGACAAAAAAAAAATTCGTATATGACATTGGAGAGGCGTGAAACAAATTCGTATCCTACTTGGGGTGTTCTATGATCCGAGTCCTGGTTATTAGGCAGTGTATAGCCGAATAAATAAAAAAATGTTCTATATATCACGGTTTAGTGAACTATTTCAGACTTCAAACGCTACGCACAATATTATTATTATACCTATACATATATAATATCTCCCGAATTTCGTATTAAGTCAATATATAAGGAAAACATCATATAAATTTTCTAAAATATGTTTTCGAGTATACCTATACGCATGTAATATAGATTTTTTTTCATCTGATTTAAAAAACGATATCACGAAATAGTTTACACCAGTTTCTATGCTATATACAGTGTGTATTTTTCCTTTCAGTTGTTACCTTAAACTCGAGATCTTCAATTGTGCTCACTACCTAAGTCGTACCTATACCTAAAGTTCTGAGTCTGAATCTGCAGGATTCATTAATCAAACGAAATTCGTCATATTTAAGGAGGTATGACGTAGATAATTAATTTTGATCCTGTAAAAATGGATAACTATATTGCAGTAGGCAGGGTATAAGATATTTTTTTTTCTTATTGAAATTCGAGAGATCTTTTCGCCGCATCCTGCAGTGTAGGTACCTCTATACCTATATGGACTGTATAATATACTGCAACACGACGTAAACACGTTTATATATTATACTATATTTTATATGATATTATTATGATAAATTGTTATGGTTCATATACAGGATGGTCAATGGTCATATTATAATAGTATGTATATTATATTATACACACTATATATAGCCTATAGAGAGGGTGGGGGGGGAAGAATGTTATATTTTTTTCATAAATATTGTACTAAACGTGACAACAACAACATATTGTACTTACGGTTTATGTCGTGCCGGGTCGTATATATACACAAACGTGCGAAGATGAAAAACGATAATCTCACTTAGGGGAAAAAAAAGGTTTTATCGTATAAATATAATATACATGTATATAGCTGGTATCTGGTATATTATATTGAGATCAGACAAGCTAGATTCGAGATTCGGGCAGTCGTTTTAGTACCTCGGTATATTTCTATAATATAAAATATATATTATGGTACATAATATATTACGATCGCAGGGAACGAACTATAGTATATATATCAGCATATAATATATTTTTTTCTTTAAAGAAAAAGAAAAAAAGAAGAGTAAATTAAAAATCGGCCCGAGTATGAGGGTGGAAACATTTTGCTTGAGACAGGATATGGGATACTGCACAGGTAAATTTGAAAGCGATGATAAATTATTTCTTTCGATAAAACGATTCCGAACGATGCTCGCGGTATCGTAGGTATTATTATATTTTCCGATTTATTATAATTTTCTATTATTTGCGGCAATTTTCCTTTACGCTAAGAAAAACCACCGGGAAAATAAAAAAAACTACCTCTTTGAAAACACAATAACTAGAATGAATAATATGCTACCGGAAAGCTTTTACCCGAAAACTTTCAATCCTCGACTCCTTCTATCCAAAATAGTGTGTACATATTTGTAAATTAGTGTATACATCACATGTACGTATATAATACCAATAAATTTTATTTATTTTTTTTATTTTTTCAATAGGTATATGGTTGGTTTTGAAATTGAATCTAGTAAGTATAATACATATTAATATACTTACTCGTATATAATATATATTGATGGTTTTGAAACAACAATTTATTATCTCTAACAAATTGATTGTAAGTCAGTAAATAATATGAACATTTATCCCAACACATTTTTTTCGTATTTATTAATTATAGAAAAAAAAAAAAAAAATGATAATATAGCATAATATTTTACAAATATTTTGATATACTAATCGTTAGATAGTCGCATCCAAAATCAGGGATAATAAATAAAGAAAATAAACGGACAAGATATTAAAAATATATTTTACAGGATATAATTAAAACCGAGACAATTGTTGGAGCTTATATACTTTTTAGAATGCATTTTTAAGAAATGTTAACTATCAAAACCGAGTTTTTTATAATATAATTTTAGTAAGAATACATTTCAGGATGGGTTTTGTTAATAAATTAAATAGGAAAAAAATATGTAGGTACCTACCCGTATTATTCTCAATATTGACAATTCATGTTCTGAAGTTTCCTTAGAAAAAATTCTTGACTTTGATGGTTCCTAAATTTGATACCTACTCTCTGAAAAATAATTGTTTCAAAATTGTCTCTTCTTGAAAATGAGAATTAATGGTATTAATAATTTCTATAGTAAAACAGAAATGTTTATAAAATAATTCTTTGTGTTTTGTCTTTCTTGATTTTGATAGGCCTTTTATTGGATATACAATATGATTTTGAAACGAA
Organism: Pemphigus obesinymphae; assembly: GCA_025469235.1. Lineage (NCBI taxonomy): Eukaryota > Metazoa > Arthropoda > Insecta > Hemiptera > Aphididae > Pemphigus > Pemphigus obesinymphae. The sequence goes on along the minus strand of JAIPRL010003347.1, from coordinate 41,740 downwards.
ATCAATAATATATTTTTATATCTATATATAGACTTGACTTTATGATGTGAAATGCTTTTACATATCATCTCATTATAATGTATATAAGTTAGAAAATGCAATCATTTTTTTTTTAATTGTTTACTCTTATATAGGTAGCTGATTACTAGTGGTGGCTCCATGGGGGGAAGCTAGGAATCATGGGTCCATTCAAGACCTAAGATTATTAATATAAATAATATGTGGAAAAATGGTAAGTATTTGAAATTGCAAAAAGTTTTTTTTTAGACGTCATACTTTCTCTCTTAAATATATTCCTGGATCCAGTTTCCAGGAATATGTACTGTCACTGTACTAAACGTCTCAATTTTGTAATTTGGTCACAAGCTTGATGTAAGTGAACGATATAGGTACTTTTTTAAGAATATGATTGCCTACGGGTTTCGGAAGCAAACCAGAAAAAAATATAAAAAAAACTCCAAAAATTAAACGATTGCATATGATTTTTATGATTTTGTGTATGATACAATTCCGTTATTTAAAAGTTTAATATTAAAGTCTACATACCTATGTACAATAATTAATAATTGTAGTTTTATTTGACTTGAAATGTATAAAAATTATCGCTTATTTATTCGTTATATTTTTGTATTTTTGTTAAAATAATATATAAGTGCTTAGTTATAAATATTTAATTAATTTTGGTTTTAATCTCAAAATCGTTCACAATAGTAACAAATAATGACACTAATTCAGGGGCGTCCTTAGAAACGGGACGAAGAGGGCCGTCACCCCCTCCTCTCATAGTTATTAAATTCTCATTGAAGCTAGAAATGTTTTAGTTTTACAATTATTTATTTTTTCATTATCTATATATTTACTATATGTTATCTATACCTGTATATATATATTTGGGCAGGGAAAATTGAGAAGAAGTTTTACACATTCACACCTACACACGTTTTCAACAAAATCGATTACGATTATTTTGTTCTAATATTTGGAAAATAATAATTTCAGAGACATGAAAAGTCTTGTTTTAGATTTATGCAATGATATTTTTAAAAACTTTTGAAAATATATTTAAATATTCATAGATATTTAAAAATTATTTAATCTAATATGTAATTTTAGGCTTGAAGACCTCACGAAAGCAATAAAAACCAATAATAATGGCTATAAGAAGTTTGAAAAAAAATTTTGAAAGGGTAATTTAGTTATATAATATACTGGTAGTTATCGCAGAGTGTTCTTATGAAAAGGGAATACCTAGATCATAACTCATTATCAGGCAGTGTCTCAATATATACGCTTCCTGCTTTCCCTTTAAATATCAAAAAAGTGTCAAAACAGAGCCTGAATTTTTTTCGTAAATATCTGTAATTCGATATTCGTATAGCACCTCCTATTCGTCCACAATTCGAGGTTTATATACCCTTCTGAAATGGTATAGCTATTTTATATGTGTATTTTTTCAATTATGATAATATATTTTTAAATTCGCCTTCCCCTCAAATAAAATCGGTCAATACCGCATACTTTGAGAACTATATCAATATTGCATATTATTATATTTATCGTACAACTGTATTTTTCACCTGTTACTCGACGTGGTGTTTCATAGCAAATTGGGAGATATTTTCAAATTAAACAGTCCGAGTGACTCTCCCCGGATTATATGCGGGATAGATCTCCCTTGGCAGTCTTTTTTTTTTTTAATTCTGTATTTACCTAATTTTATTATATAGGTGTAATTATTGTTCAAAAAAGTATTTGTTTTCAGTTATATTTATCATGACATAGATTCAAAGCAATCACACATAATAATTGATAACAATTATGTTAACACAATAATTGTGAGATAAAGATATCTTAGATAGGTATTTAGTTAATGCATAGTAGAAATTAAATCATGAATTTACAGTTATGAGGATAATATTATGAATGTTCAATGTTAAATGACAATTTTGCTACTTGCTAGTTATTTTTTCTTAATGATTTTCATTTCATAACAGTTAGAGAGACTGTTAAACGTTCAGAATTGTTCGAAAAAATTGATAAAATATTTTAAATTTCAAATGAAGTGTTTGATAATTTTTACATGTTTTATTTTATATTGTTGAGTTAGTGGTAAACTGATTTATTAGATTCTCAGTGGAGTAAGGAATGTATTGGTTTTACAATGGTTTTTTTTTCATGTTTAATAAGCTTCGACTATTACTACATTACACATTTTCCGGTAACAAATTGAATCTAATTGGTATTTTAAAGAGGTAATTTAAGAAGTCAATTTTCTCAATAGTTTTTTAATGCGTAAGAAAAAACTACCGAAAACTATTTATATTTATACAATCTATATCTATATCTATTTTATATTTTATATGATTTTGTCAAAAAAAAAAAATATGGTTACTTCTCTGTAAATTCGAAAATAATTGCCCAAGAGTCTTAAAATTTTCAAAAAATGTTGGACTAGGTATTTAAAATATTTATAGATTTTCAGGTATTTATTGCATAATAATTTTAAGATTTAGGACAGACATTTTTTTTTTATTATAGACTTGAATTTTTACCAATTACTTATTTTATTACCACAATATAAATATAATAAAGAATGTTTAAAAATGGATTTTTACCATTTTGGGCTATATTTGTGTAAATTGTATGGTTCTAGGTCAGAGGTAAAGCTACAAATGGCTCACATTTTAAAAAATATATCCATCTCTCCCGTTGAGCATTTCTGTATACTCCTACTGACATATATAGTACCTATATATATATATTAGAGGTGGGTCAAACAATTGGAAATTTGAAAAATCGAACCAAACTTCAAGGGTTTGGTTCGGGTTTAAAAGTCGAACTGAAGTAGTAAAAGTCGAACCAAACTGAATTCGATCAAAGAGTTCGAACTCGAACATTTTTCGATTGGGTTCGAATTGGTCACTAAACTAATCTAGCGAATTTTCTTATTTATTTACGTTTTTAAGGAAGCATTTTGTCATAAAAGGTATATAGATACGTCTTGTTTATTTAAATTTTTAAGAAAGTATTTCGTCTGCACTCCCTCCTTCAAATATTTCTTCGGGTTCGGACTCGACATTAAAACTAAAAGATCGGATTCAATCCAAACTTCATAGTTCGGGTTTGACACCTAAATATTGAGTTTGACCCACCTCTAATAATAAATATATATATATATATATGAATTATATTTGTTTTTACGCATATGAGTTTTTTTGATTAATTTTTATACTTATCTACTATATACAAATTCGTCCAGATTTTGGTTCTGTTGGCGTTTTAAACTGAAGTCAATCAAATGTACGCGGTTTCGAATGATTGGAAATGATTTAAGAAAAATTTGTTTAGTATTGTACGACAATTGCCCATATTGTGTCATATGTACGGTAAAATAATATAATTTTTTATTTTTTTCTTAATAAAATGTACAGGCATCATGTAAAGTATTGAAAATACGGCAACGTCGCACAAGAATCGCAAGTAAATCAGAGTACGCAATCGTATTCTTAATAAGTGTCGGTACTTGTATCTATATGCTATCTATATCAAATGCGTAATTTGGTTACTGAATTTTATAAACAATCAGTTTTGATTACAATAATTTAAAACCGATCAAATGGAATGGTTATTATGTTTGGTTATAGATAAAACAAAATAACGTAATCATCGCGAAAACACGCCTAAAAGTGTCTACGCTATACTTCGTGTCGTCCATAATTTAAGACGTCGTGTTAAAAATCCAGCTATCTGATTGGCTGATCACGTTGGTTACATTTATAATTGTTCGTGTTACAAAAATTTTACCGTAGAGTTGAAATTTTTTCAACTTTGCCGTCGTGCGGTTACAATGGTATATACTATATTATCACTGAATCGTGGTCCGAGCACAGAAAATATATTCTGTGGTCCGAGTGTATTATTATCATTATTATCATTAATATTATCATTCCCATTGCTCCTCCACCTTAAATTCTTTACTCGACTATTATATTTACTTTTTCTACGTCGACTACTCGAGTCTATATATAATATATTATAATATTATTATGTAATATATTAATAAATTTAAAAATGACTTCATTTGTTCAGGTATGTTTTTATATTATTATTATTTATGTATTTACTATTTAATTTAATAATAGACAATATAGTCTAGAATTATTGAACTCCTTACCAAATGTAATAATAAACAAACAAAATTGTATTTTAGACTATTGTTCATTAGTATACAATAATACCTAGGTATTTAAGTAGCATTATTATTTTTCGCCAACTGCCTATTATCATTATTATAAAAAAAAAAAAAAACAAAAAAACAAAAATTAAAACGAGAGTATTGAGTAACGATATTATTTTATTTTATTTTATACATAATTTTTAATTTCCAAGCGAATGATGGAGGAACAGCTAAAATGTACGAGGTGTAACAAATATTTTCATGAAAGAACTGTAAAGCGTCACTTGATTACGTGAGGATCTATAAGGATCAAAAAAAATTTTATTTGTGGTGAAAAATGTCCCGATATACAATATAATAATAAGTCATTAATAAACAAAAATATTCTTATTTACAGGTTCTTTATTTTCTTCGTACATTTCTATAAGTTTTCGTTTTCCTGCTAATACTTGCTAGAAAGAGTTGCTATAATTTTATTCACTTCAGCGATTTCTTCGTCAGTAATTACTTCACTTTTACTAGCAATAATAAGGGATGATAAAATTCCTCTAAACCGGCTTCTATAATCGGTTTTTTTTTTATTTGCAACAACTCTCCGTGTTCTTCGTCTGTATTTTTTTTCGCTAAGTAGGTATTACTTTCTCTATTAGGTTTATATCAACAGGAGGAACAGGAATATGTGCTGTTTTTTTTTTTTTTTTTAGAGTTCTTTCCATAACTAAAATATTTGTTACACCGCGGCGTACATTTTAGCGGTTCCTCATTGCTATATATTGTCCTCAATCATTCGCTTGGAAATTAAAAATTATGTATAAAATAACAAATAAAATAATGTTGTCGTTACTCAATATATTATTGTCGTTTTTAAAATTTTTTTTTTTTTTCATAAGCGATATAAACGTGATTAACACAAATCTGACAAAACGTGGAAACGCTTCTGATTGGTCGTGCAAGTTTGGGCCCGAGCCGCTCGTCGTATTATATATATACCTAGTATATAATATGTACGCAATCGTGTTGTATACGCCCGCGGTACATAACATAACCCCGGTTATGGTATCTATATATTAATAATAATAATAATAATAAAAATATTATACACCCGCGGTCGTCACGGCACGGTCGGTGGGTGCTCGGGCGAGGGGTCACCACCACCACCACCACCACCACCACCACCACCCCCACCAATACTCAATATAAATACATATTATAATAATACTCGTATTATATATGTGCCACAAGACCACCGCAACCGCCGCCGCCGACGCCGCCGCCGAAATTCACGCTGGGTTCCCGTACACCGGTTATGTATCCATCCACCACACCGGTTGCGCCGTCTCTCTACGTACAACCGGTCGGCGCGCCGGCCCAAGCGCCGTATATATATATAATAATAATAATATGTGTATAACGTCGAAATATTCCGGCGGCCGCGGGTACGTTGTATATATAATAATAATAATAATAATAATAATAATAATAATAATAATAATAATAATAATAATATATAATATATATACAGTGTGACACACACGGATTCTTTCTCGTTCCGTATCTTATACAGGGTGTTCACGGTGAAAAGTAACACGCACTGCGTGTATAAACAGTCTCGGACGACATTGCTGCCGGGGGAGGGGGGGGAGACATTGTCGGGCCGCAAACGTTCCTCGGGAACATTCGACATTTTAGCTCCCGCATCATATACGATTCGCAAAAAAAAAAAAAAAAAATGAAAAAAAAATTGGCCGGTACGATAATAACGGCGTTGACCGGCGGGATTAAAAACGCGTTCGCACAGACAGACGGATTTTATATACGGGAATATTATTGTATTGTTTATTGTTTATTAGGTATATATATATTATTTATAGGCTTTTATAGGAAATACATTTTTCGGCAATATACAAGATCCGGGAAATAAATATATATATATATACATATCAAAATTGGGTGCGGTTGTCAATATTTCGGAATAATAATAATAATAAAAAAAATAATAATATTATTAAATACGACGTGTTTAGGCAATGGTTAAAGTGGAAAAGAATTTCAGGGGAGGACTAAATCTAATGGAAAAATACAGCGTCCCTTTGACCGTTAAACCTTATACAATTTTGTTTTGTATAGTTTTTTAAAAATAATACATAATATATTTTTGGTTTTTACCGAAATAGTTTTTTTTTATAATATAGATCTTGCAAATAATATTTATAACAATTTATATAACTATAAATACCTTTTTTAAAACTTTTTTATTTAATTTTTTAATATGATGGTACAAGACAATAAATTCTATGTGAACTTTCAAATAAACATATATAGATCTATTATAGTTATATACGCTAGCATTCATAATATTACATTATTCCATTTATAAGTATAACATTATATATGAAAAAAACATCGAATTCATAGTCTTAAGAGAACACCACACCGATAGATTTTCTTTTCAAGAAAAACTTGCTTTAGAATTTTTAATTTTTATCAACTTCAAAACATTTTGGAAATACGAAACAAAAAATAAATTATAGCTAAAAACATTATCTAGAGATTGATGAAGTCGATTTTCGATACATGCATTTTTACATGTTTTCTGATCTGTAAAAATATCAAATTTTTGATTTTTCTAAAAGTTCATGAAACGCGTCTAAAAATGCATAGATATATCAAAAATCGGCTTCATATCAGTCGCTAGAAAATTTTGTTCCTTATAATTTTTTTTTATTTCATCTTTCATCAAGTTGATAAAAATGAACAATTCTTAAACATATTTTTTATACAAATATCGTGATTACACGACAATTAAAAATGATATTGATACAAGACCATTTTAGTAACTACTTTAAAAATATATTCAAATATTTTTAAACCGATGGATTTTCATTTATTTTTAAATTTCATAAAAATGTCCTATACTTAACCCCTTAAAAATCAGGAATGTGGCGACCTCTTATTAAATATACCTAACCTAACCTAACCTAACCTAAATCAACACCTAATTTTTGGTATATATATATATAGATAAAATGTAATGTATCATTTTAAAATATACTTAATAATATTATTAAACTAATAAAATTATATGAATAATAATAAAACAAAAATTCAGCCTACATTAAAGTAAACCTATTTTCGTCAGTACGATCATATTATAAAATCATGATTCATCATTCATTACCATTGTTGATTTACCCATAGTTTTGATATATTTACATGTAATTTTTATGATTAAAAAAAATATTTGAACCGTCCCCCTGGAATTTAAACTAAAGGGGACGCCAAACCTAAGCTAAGCAAAGAAGGGGGACACCATCCCCCCTCACTTTAACCACTGTGTATAGGTATATATATTATTCCCAATATTATATATGGTCAATTCTTGTTCTATAAAGTATATATTGCGTAGTATTTCATTGGAAAAAAAATTTCCTAATTTGATTGTTCCTATATATATATATATGAATTTGATAATCCTTGAAAAATGATTTTTCCAAAACGGTTTTTTTTCCCGAATACGAAAGTTCATAATATTGACGATTTCTAGAAAAAAAGAAAAAAACGTAGGTATATATATATATATATATACATTAAACATATTCGGTTTTTGATTTTTCTGCACATTTTCAATGCCGTCCTATTTATGACTGTCGTTTGATTTAAACGATTATCTAACCCTTATTTTTGGTACCGTATTCGGGTATAGTACGATATATTTATATCTAAACTCGATATTGTCTGAACAGTTATATAAACTTGCATATTTTCACACATATATAGGAATAAACCGAGTTTTTCTTTGTTTATATCGAAACGTTTTTGCTATAGCCGACGGTTAGTACCCGTATTAAACCATAATACTTCATATGGTTTGAGGTACTAATTAATCGTTTTTATTTATATTCATTATAAATAGACTTCAAATGTTTATATATATATAATTGTACTTATTAAAACTCACACATTCCATTTTAAGTTATAATTTCAAGGAAAAAGTTACACTTTATATAAACATTTTGATAAATCGAAAAAAATAAAAACAGTTTTTCGTTTGAATTTGAATTGGTCGTATAGCAGGTAGTTTTGTATAGTTCGTTTTGAGTTCGGATAGAGTCATTGTCGAATAATCGTAAAAAAATCGTAAAAATTGAACTATTCGAGAAACCGGTGTCAAAAATTATAGGAATTTATTGTCATTTAAAAAAATGCGAGTTCTATACCAAAAGGGACAACATTTCGAAAATTGAACACGTTGTATTTCTCGACAAAACATATCATACGCGAATACCTTACACACTATAAACACTATATAAACACTATTATATAGGTTAGGTTATATAGTGCATATACGATTTTATGTCATTATATGTGTATTATACCGCATCGGCCCACAGGTGTTAATTTACATATTATATACAATAACGTATATATACATCTATGTATAGATAGGACTTATCTATATGATATATAAGAGAGGGAAGTGTTAGATGTATATAATATATACGTAAAACATATGCATGTATACAATATAGTCCCTATACGTATGGATAATTCATTAGAGAATAATCTATAGGTATACATCTATATAGTAAGGTCAAAAATATTTTCAATTATTATACTCAATAGTTTATACGATACAATATACCTATACTTATACTTATACTATATCCAATGTGTGTTAAAGCACATATCTGGTATAGCGTATTATAATAAAACCATATGTATATATAGTTGTCTTGTATAGATAAATCTACTATAGGTTACCGTAAACAGAAACAAATATTTTCTAAATGTATTTTTCCCTAAAAATCGTTAATTTTGGTAAATTTACTTTTCGGGAAATATAATTTTGGAAAAATTATTTAAAATAATGTCAAAACGGTAATCATCATCGGTACTGCAAAAATTATAATCGTATACTGTGTATTGTACGTTTATTTTTGTTATTTCTTTGTGGCGCAAACGAATTGCGTCCCGAGATCCATTGGAATGTATAAATTAATGTCGATTAAGTATTATATAATGTTTTAAATATTAACTGACAGCTATATACTAATATATCAGTAATTGCGTCCGAAAATATTCATTTGACTAAATAATTATATAACTAATTGTCACCGATGTAAATACATTATTACCAGGACCCGGATGTTGATGACTTTTGCATTTTTTATTTTTTGGAACGTTTTAGGTGATACTTTCCTATAGCTAAAAAATATGATTCAATAACATACGAATCTAATAGGTAAACTGTCTTTTATTTATCATTTTTTTTTAGCATTTTAAGGTAATTTTTTGTTGTTTTTAGCTCAATTTAGTTGACTATTTTTCAATAATCGTCAGAAAATTCATGAGCTTACTATTATTATAATTATATATTTTTATTTTTTACATAAAAACCATATTGAATTTAGGTAGCCCATTACTTACTCGACGTGGTGTTTCATATGGAAAATCAGGGCATATTTTAGAATTAAACTCTCCGAGTAGTCCGAGTGAGCGAATCGAGCGAGTGACCCGTCCCGGTTTATATAGGTGCGTGACCGAACGGATTTTCGTGTACATTTTCATAATTTCCATTATATCGGTGTATAAAATCATGTAAGAAAATTAATTCAAATTTACTAGGCCATATCTAATTATAGTGTTTGGTATCGATTATATATATTCTAATCATATATATCGTACTAAATCATGTGCAATCGTACCATTCGATAATCTGCTATATTTTATACGCTATAACAGTTTGCGAACAACGGCAACGTTGCTTTAAATTTGGCCAGGTAAACCATTCGCAGTCGTAATATTGAAAAGGGTACGTAGGCAATCGTGAATATACCCAACGTGATTCGCATGTAACTTATCGCAGTTATTCTCATCCTCAGAACGCAACTAGTATGCAGCCTTTATTTAATTATTGAAATTCAATCCTGCAGGAATTTATTATTCCTAAAATAATGTTTTCAAAACTTTTTTGATTTTAATGGTTCCTGAATTTGATATATTTACCTAAAAATGTCTTTCCCGAGAGTATAAATAATATATTCAATATTATTTTTATAAAATGGATCTCAGTATGTTATTATATCCTGTAAAATAATCGATCCTTTATTTTGTATAATTGATTTGATACTAAACCAGTGGCGTTCGAGTGGGGCCCTAGGGGTCTTGAATCCATCCAGCCCTAAAATTATCAATATAGACATGTGGAAAAATGGTATTAGAATTTTAAAAAACTCATTTTACAAGTCATGCCCACCTTTGAACATGTCATTGGAACCAAGGGTGGATCTGATGCTCAAATAAGGGGGTTGACATTATGTTTGACCTATATTTTTAGATTAAAAACTGTATACTATTTAGCTTAATAAAGTTTTAGACAGCTATAGTATATGTAATATAGGGTATACAAATAAAAATTATCTAATATTGTATTATAAAAAAATTTAATTGTCTATACTATTATTAATATCCATAATATTTTTTTGAATACGCTATAGGCATATTTTAGTTTATATATTATTTTTTATAATATATACATTATATATATATATATATATTAATTTTACTTTTGTATAGTGTTATTTTAGATTCTGAGCGTAGCGATGGATCTAGTTGTTTTACAATGATGTTTATTTTATTTTTATTTTTCTGTTAACACTTTTTCTACTAGAAGGAGTGCTGCGATCTTTACAAGCTTACCTGGTTTCCGGTAGAAAATTGTATTTAGTTGGTACTTTAGAGAGGTAATTTTTAGATTGTCTCAAAATTTTTTTAATGCGAAAAACTACCAAAAAATGACGAAAAAACGACAAAAATACGATTTCATCAAATCCAGATTTTTCATTTCTTCGTAATTTCAAAAATAATGACTTTAAAATCTCGAAATTTACATTGAATATTGAATTTAGTATTATATTTACATCGATTAAGTTTTTTTAAATTTTTTTGCAATTTTGGGCTATTTATAAAAATTTCAGATTTCGAGGTTTCTAAGTCCTATAAAGGGTAATTTTAGGTTTTAAGGCCTGAAAAATTGTATACAGCGTTAAATTAAATTAAACTAAATTTAAAAAAAACTCGAAAATCCGTAGTCACAATTTTTTTTTATAGTCATTTTAATTTTTTCGACAAAATTATCAATTTTGAGGTAGGTATTTAAGTTCAAATAGTTGGTAAAATGAGATTTTAAGACCTGAAAAAATTTAATATAACATTAGTCGTGCATTAATTTAACTAAATAAAATAAAATCAATGGAAAAAAAGTATTTTAGATTCTGAGTGTAGCGAGGGAGCTAGTTGTTTTATAATGATGTTTATTTTTTATTTATTTTTTCTCTGTTAACAAATTTAATGTTAGTGGTTTTCAAACCAGAAGAAGTGCTCCGATCTTTACAAGCTTATATGGTTTCTTGTAACAAATTTTATCTAGTTGGTACTTTAAAGAGGTTACTTTTCGATTTTCTCAACAGTTTTTTAATGCGTGAGGAAAATCTATCAAAAAATGACGAAAAAACAAAAATACGATTTCGTTAAATTCAGATTTTAAATTTTTTCGTAATTTCGTAAGATTCATAATAAGATAATAAGATATAAGATAATATATAATATTATATATATATATATATATATAATATGATATATATTTATTATTATTAAAACCTAGGTATTATTAAAATTACAATAATGCATTACTGGTATCCTTTGGTATTCAGTGTACCATCGGCCACCACCATTCAACCGAGCCAAAAGAATGATCGCTTTAAAATACAAACTAGATGTATTTGCTAATAAAAAATCTCTTTTAACAGGTTTCGACAGGGATTTTAATTTCTATTTCCCATTAAATTCATTATGACCAATAGTCAGGAGTTGAAACCAATTTGATTTTTTTCAGTTTCGGGGATATCGGTTTTAAAACAGATATTTAATTTTCAGGGTTATCGATTTCGGTATTTATATATCTACCATTAACCCAATTTTTTTGGGTTATACCGGTTTAAAGTTTAATGTTATTACATAGATAATTTTTCAGAGTTTTTGAAACAAATTCTCCTTCGAAAAACGATTATCAAAGAAATATTTATAAAACATTTTGTATCTCATTTAGAGATACCTATTTGTTTTATACTTTGATTTTAAATAATATGGATTTATTAACATGCATATTATTCATTAATCAATGTAAAATATGAAAGCATTCATATTCGTGAATTCTCAAAACATAAATATATTCAATTCAAACACTACAGTATGCATTATGCAGCTTTACAAATTAGATTAATAAAACTGGCTAAATTAAAATGTTTTTAAACTAACTAACATAAGACTTGAGACATAAGAATGTTGGAGCACAAAGTTTGGAATATTATTTATATAGAATGTCTATGCATTAAAAACATTAATGAACGTTAGTATGTATGAGAGATAATATAATCACTTAAAATTTCTCAATAATTTTAAACGTTTCCTTAATGTTCCCTCTAAACTACACAAAGTGAAAACATTTTCAAATAGGTACTCCTAGTGATCCTGTTTAAATTTCGTTGAAAGATTTATAATCATTAAAAATTTTACTAGGTTTTGTAGGGAAAATAGTTAACGTTTAACTAAAAAAAAACCAACCTACCTACCTACCTACCTACCTAAACAAACAAATAAAATGAAAATATTAATTTATCCCAATGTGTGGGACTGGGGTGATGTACGTGATAAACTATTATATAATATCATTACACGCGATACGTCCGAAATCGACACGCACGAACAATAATATTGCACGTATAATATTATTGTATAGACGATAGATATTTTGATACGAATTTTTCTTTTTTTCTTTTTTTTCTTTCAAGTTTATACATTAAATTTTGAACAGTATATCATTTATTACGACGACGGTTTTCGTATTGGATATGGTCGGCCGCCATTTCGCGTTTATATTATTATCATATCGTTTCCGGACCGTTAGTCCGCCGGCCCGCGGCAGCTGCACACATACGTCGTCTCTTGCCGGGCAACGGAATATAATGCGTGTACGCGACGCGCGTTTCAGTCGCCCCGGCAAAAGTCCGGTCCGGCGTACAGGCAACTCCGGTAATCCTCGAGGTACGCGCCCGCCAGAAAGGACGCGGTGGCCACCACGTAATACGACTTTTTGCCCCACAGCCACCCGATCGCGCTCTTCGCCCACCGGCCCACCGGGGCCGCGGAGACGGCCGGCCATCGGCGCGCGCCGCACAACCGGCACGGCCGGCCGCTCACCGGCGATGGCGTTGGCGCCGGCGTCGCCGGAACCACCGCGGTGTCCGCGCACCATCCACCGTGGTCCTTGACGTTCACCGGACACCGGCCGTCGCACACGACCACCGTCACCGGTTTCGCCGGCGTCGTCACGATGCTGATGCAACTGTCGGTCGGCTCGGTGTGATCCTTCTTCTGTCGCTGCGGCGGCGGCTGCACCTGCCGCGCGCACTCGGACCGAGACCAGGCGTCCACCTCCGTCGGGCAACCCTTGTCCCCGTTGTCCGCCTTGGCGGCCGCGGGCCGGCACTCGCACCGCGTTCGCTTCCGGCACTGGTCCGCCGCCTCCTCGCCCCTGCAGCAGTTGTCCACCAGCCACTCGTCCACGCTGTCCACGCACGCCGCCATATCGTGTGTCGCCGCGTAAGACCGTCTGCTCACCGAAACCTATCCGAAATCGTTCATGACAACGGGCGCGCACGCCTCGTCATAATATATTAATTTTATCTAATAATATTAAAATGATTATCGTTTATTATTATTATTATTATTATTATTATTGTTATTGTTGTTATTATTATTGTTATTATTACATCGCGGCGCTTAGCAACCGTATCGTATCAACGGTCCGGCGAAATCGAGACATTTCGAGACGCGGGCCCGACGTATTTGTACATACGTACATACAGCCGCGTCCACAGCCAACGTGACAACTAGCAACATTTGTATTTCGCTACAAGTTTTAGCGACAGTATTGTCGGGTGTTTCTAAAAACGTTTCCATTTGTTTCCATTATAATTGTCTCTGTCGCAAGAAACAAAAGTGGCTACTTGTTTCGTTTTTCCGTATTTATGGGGGGAAAAAAAACTATCGACAAGCGCCCACACGTCTCAACAAAACCGCTAGTTGATTGTACGTGGACGATATTGTTTCTGTTGCCAGTCGTCAATTTGTCACACGTCGTCGGTTGTTTTGGTTAATCGAAATTTATTGTATATTGTCTATATTATGTATCTTTATAGTCTTTACTTTATTATATTATTTTCCATTAAGTGTTTTATTAATATACATAAATATGAAATGGATAAATGATAAAATTATATCATTACTCGAGTCGTTCAAACGTGTATTTGGAACCCAAAATGTGCTAAACACAAATGCCGAAATACGGTACACGACGTTTGAAAGAATTTGGCAGTGTTTTTGGAAACAGATACAAAACACGTATTTTTTATTGCTTATATTGAATTTATTAACAAAGTAACGTGTTCCGACTGTATAGACACTTAGTTTCAAGAAACTCGGAACAACGTGTTTCTAATTGTTGCTATTTGAATTTTATCATAAATGTGTTGTATTGGTGTATACAGTATGATTATAAATGTTACGGTTTGTTTCCAAGTGTTCTAGAATAGAAGGAAACAATTGTCAATTTCAAGTTGCTCTGTGTTCGTCTAGTGTGGACGCGGTTTAGTGAACCGAAAAGAACCGGGCCCAGAACCGAAAAACCCTTAGAAAATGTAGGAACCGGAACCAAACCGGAGCCCCGGGATTAAATATTTTCAAAGAACGGAAACCGGAACCGGTAATCTTATTTTAAAATTTCAAAATTTTTATATACTCGACGTGCTAGATTGAAAAATGATGGTTTTTTCGTAATATTTAATTGTATGTTATCAGTTGTCATTTATATTAGTGATTAGAAGAACTGTAAGGTACCTATATTATATTTCTACTCGATTTTTGGATCAGATCATGTGGTTTCCTATTTCATTAATATACGGGCAATATATTGTATAGGACGATTGTACATTTTATATATTTTTATATTATATTTGTATGGAGACTATGGACATTCAGTGCCAGCGCGATAAGGTATTTCACGAGACCGTTGTTTCCAATGCTCGAATTGGGGCGGGCGCAGGGGGACATTAATATTTTATAATATTTTGAGAACACCCTTGGTAATTATTTTTTACAGTATACGCAAGTTATATAGCTTGAGGGAACGCTCATTTATTGAAAGCCCAAGAGCACCGGCCCTTCTTCATTTTTTGTCAATTTGAGCATTGGTTGTCCCATGGCTAATTGGATGGTGTTACCCCCAGGCTTGTTCACCATAAAGTATAATATTATATTGGGTTGCCTATACCTAACAGAAATTAATATGTTTCATGTAGATGTAGATATAATACTTCATATCATTGCTGGTATATACACACAGTACGAGTATATAAGACTGCGATATATAAGTGCTAGACACGTAGATACTGCATAAGTATAGATAGATGAACTAACAACCCAAGCAATAACCTATTATACTTTACTATTTTATAATCAATTATTTTGGTTTCTCAGACAGTAATAGATAAATATAACAGATCGATTGCCTATTTTACTATACTTTATACTTATATATACTTATAGAATATGTATTACTATTATCAATATTGAGATAACCACTTAAACGCACAGTAGGTATTCTAAAGCTGTGGCCTGTGGACTGTGGTGCACAATATTACAAATTTATCATCAAATTAATTTTTGTCTTATCATTTCATAGGCTACTAATATATAATATATATATATATATATATATAACTATTAGATAATAATTATGTATAAGTAATTATATTGTATTTTGTGAAGATATTTAAAAATAATATGTATAAAACTGAAGCCACAAAGTTACGAAATTTCGGAAAACAACAGTAATAAATATTTAATTATTTATATTTTATTAAATATCATAATGTATTATCAAAAAAGTGCGAGAT
Organism: Pemphigus obesinymphae; assembly: GCA_025469235.1. Lineage (NCBI taxonomy): Eukaryota > Metazoa > Arthropoda > Insecta > Hemiptera > Aphididae > Pemphigus > Pemphigus obesinymphae. Next base: position 25,549 of record JAIPRL010003347.1, on the reverse strand, counting down.
AATATACATTTTCAATAACCTTTTATTTCATTATTATTATTTATTAGCGTGCATTATTAATACCTATTATTCGTACATCACATTATTAATTACCTAAATCATTTAAGGAATTTTCCCAGGTGATAAGTTAACACGTAGAAAAATAAATGATCGTATCGTTGGCCTATATTTTAATATTCGCAGTGGTGGATTTGTGGAGGGACGCAAGCGGACGAAGCTACTCTTCAATTTTTCATGTTTAACAGCGTAGGTACCCTTTTATTTATTTATCAAGGAATCCTGAGAACACAGTGTCCGTTTTAGGTTTTAATTTAGCATATTCTAAAAATGTAAATTTTTTTGGAAAAATTGTGAAATTACGAAACGAATGTTTTGTTGTCCGTATCACATAATTGGTTTTAGATAAAAAAAAATCGCGATATAAAATTTTGAATAGTTGAGATCTCATTAAATCATATTGGTGTCTTAGATAATAAATAATCTTCATTATCTATGAATGACATAGCCTGGCAAAGGATGTCGAAATCTATGCGACATCGATAAAGTTCTGTTATTAGGTAGGTTTTTACATTTAATTTTATTAGTGGAATGGCGATTTGCGTTCTATTTCTACCATTGATCACTATGTTTTGGATTTTCCGTTATCGTATATAGTCGTTTTTATTTGGATTTTAGTTTAGGCAAAAGGAGTTTAATTGGGGTATATAAGCTTTCTGATAGGAATTTTATTGTAGTTGATACTTTAAAAAAATTAATTTTCAAATTTCCCAGTAGGTATAGTTTTCTTAGATGTACAGGAAATCTATATCTACCAAAAATTGTTATACACCAGAAAGTAATAATATGTCAGAAACTCGAAATGTATACATTATTTACAGTAACACTGATAAATTGACGTATTGGCATGTAATTAACAAGTTACAATTTTCAAAACTTTTTGACCACTTATCAGTAATTTATAAAAAATTAATTGAAAAATGATATAAAACTACATTTCGGTCCACATCTAGAGCTTCATCAATAATTCATTTAAGATGATAATAAATGTTCAATTCTTTTGAAAGAGGAATGCCTTAACTATATTTTCTCGAAAATATGTAAACCAACGTTGATATAAAAAAAAATGTATTTTTATATTCTATTCACATTTTATAATAATCTAAAAATTTTTTTAAAAATGTGTCCCTGTTTAGAAACTTTGGATAGAAGGTGGGGGATTAAGTCCTCCACGGCTTACTTGGTTTCTAATTTGGCTCGGAACGCTGATTTTTTAACTAAGCCCGGAATCCGTTCTTATTTTTTTTTCCAATTTAACCACTGGATATTCGTATAATAGTAACCAAATAAATAGGTAAGTACCATAGCTAACACTAAAAATATTGAAAAATAATATTTAAAAAAATAATAATGAAAATGTTTATTTTTGAATAAACTTTAAAAAAAATCTCGATATTTAAGTGTTAAATGTTAAATTAAAAGTAATATAAAAATAACTTTCATTTAATTTCGTTACGTTAATATTATTTTTGATGTTAGCACTTTAAACTTAACCAGTTAAATTTATTATTTTTGGTTATATTTGAACTTTTAAATGAAGGCATGTGTTTTAACAATTAACTTATATTAATTAAGTTAAGTTAATTTTTTTCATTAACATACCCACGTTTGTTTATAGGTGTTAACAGTGGTCTATATCTACACAATTATCGATTCCGATTTTTTTAAAATTTAAAATTTGAATTTTATATGTGGTAGATGGATGTTTTTGGGTTTTTTCAATGGTGTCAACATTTTATAGTTATGTCACTGAGTTCTAAAAAAGACAATGTATTATTCGTACACTATACATTGTATTCCATCTTATGTTTATCTCACTATTCACCACATATAATAGGTACCTCAGATTGTTGTGTTGAAATAAGATTTTGAAGGAATGATATCAGAATAAGAAATACACATTACATACATTTTATGACAATCTTAAATTTTTAAACCTTTTTGATGCAATTATTAAATAAATGTGATTTTAATTGATACAATATATGAGTTCTATATTACAGGCGATGATATAATATTAAAATAAAATTCGTTCTAAAGGACATGTTAAAATGTTTGTCACCTAAAAAAAAAAACAATGTCACCCAGTTATTAAAAATACGATATACTAGGAAGACAATAAACTGCAGCGCGAAAATTATGTCGCCTAGAACAGTAGTTAAAATATACACTGATACGGTGTCAAACTTTTTACCAAGATCTATGTAAATTGTATCGACTTGAAGGCTTGTTTCAATAAAACGATATAAATCGGACTAAAAGCATAATTTTAAAAGGTTATTGTCCAATTTTTGATCCTAAAATTCATCTGGGAAACGTAGATAAAAAACCAATATCTTAAAATTGAAACAATAAAACAATGTGATATTTTCAGATATTATGATTGAAAATCATTTTTATAATAATATATTATTACCCGAGTATAAAAAGCGCATCTTCATGTAGTGGTTTTGCACCTAGAGATAGGTACACTAGAATGAAGTTCATCAAATTGTTTCAAATTATAAAAAAAACCGAAACTTTGACAGCAGTATTATATTACATTTAAGTACAAATATTAAGAAATATGTTATTCTGACGATGGTATTTACTCGAAATTGTATATTTAATTTTTTGCATTAACGAAAATACACTTAGAATGACAAACAATTGTATTTAATTATATATAATATATTATATTAAAATAATTATATCACTGCAGTTATCTTATCATTTAATTTTTAAATTTAAATTTTGTTTATTAAATTAGATTTTTTTCTATATGATAAAAAAATAGTATAAGCTCGTATTGAGTACATTATATTAGCATATAGAAATGTATTACCTATATATTAGGTATTATTAGGTTAAACTATGTTGACTATTTATTTGTACTATTATAATTTATTCATTAAATTTTATTCTAAAAAATGCATTTATTGGAAATTATATAAAATAATATGAACTGTGTCAAAAACTGACCGATTTACCAACTAAAAACACTAATTTTTTTCATAGGTTATTTAGTCAATTTTTGGCATCAGATTTGGGTAGGACAACATTTTTAATGTCATATTCTCGAAAAACCATTGTTTTAAATTAGAAAAAAAAAACCGTTGAGTAAAAAGTGAAAGTACTTCGCTCATCAGGGTAGGATACTAAATATATTGAATCTTAAGGCAAAATAAATTTTTTTTTTTTGATAAAACGACTCTGAGTGGAATTTAAAAAAAAAAAGAAAATATAAATTTACAAAAATATAAAAAACTGCACATGACGTAATAATAAAAACATACATACTTTGTGAGAATTTTAGTTTTTAGATTCATTGTTTTCAGAATTACAAATACATTTTATACTAAAATAATAAATATGTACAATAACTATAAAAAAGTGATTAAATATTTTCGAGATTTTTGAATATATAGTTAAAGTTAAGTACGTTTAACCTCAGATTAAATTATCAGGTCTGAAAACTTAAAACTATCCCTTTTAGAACCTAGAAACTTTGAAATCTATTATTGTAAATAGACCAAAATTGAAAAATAAAACTTTGAAAATTTATTCACCGTCAATACAGTATCTACTAAATTACATATTCGGTGTAGGTACCTACATTTCGAGATTTTAAAATAATTATTTTTGGAATTTCGAAGAAATAACCGAAATCGATTTTCATGTAGGTACCTAATCGTATTTTACCGTTTTTACGTTATTTTTCGATAGTTTACCTGTATGTTACTGGAAAATGGGTACACACATAACAATTATTGGATTTATTCTTTGGGTTAATTGGTCGTTTTCAAAAAAAAAATTTTAAATGAATAAACATTACATTATTGTAAAATCATTAGATTTTTCACTCCACTCAGAATTTAAAATTATGGACTTCCGCGGTTTGAAATTTTAAAAATCAGATATAAACTGCGATTTGTAAAAGGGTTGAAAATTGGAAATTTTCCAAAATATGTATTCAGTCGGTACTGTGAATTATTTGTACCCAAAATTCCGATTCAAATAATAGCATTTTATTAATTTACATAGTAGTTACTTACCTAGGTACTTCAGTAGGTTATTTAAGAAAAGTGTGATTTAAAAATTTAGTTCCCACCATCCCTTAAGATGAATTTAAATTGAATTCTCCCTCAATTTATAATAGATGATGGTATCTAAGATGAACGTATAATACTCATTCAATTAACATAGAAGTTACTTCGCAAAAATTAATTACACAAAACAATTTTCAAGAAGCCAAGGTTGTATCCTACAAATAATTTGCATAAGGAATTTAATGTATTTAATTTAAATGAACTTTACTACAAAAATGTTATTTCATATAGCCCACATAGGTATATTAAAAGTAAACTTTAATGGTTTTATACCATAATTAGATGAATATAATCCGCGTCTAAAAGAACTTGGTAGGTATAGTTTAAATAGTATATACTTTGTTGATAAGAAGTTCGGAAAAATGAACACAATATAAATAGATTATAAAGAACTTTATTTAAGCATAGGTACGTAATTACAAATAATCAATAGTACTACCTATTATCATTATTAAAATATGCCGCGGTTTCGAAAGGTCAAAGTATTTATTAGCTCTACAAAGGAAATAAAACCATTATTTCCAGTAATTTATAACGTGTCTGTGATTGAACTCGTTTTTAAGTTATATTACACCGCACGTCAGGCATAAAAAGATAACAAACTTTTGGTACGATTTAATTTAAATATGCCTATTATAAATGATAGTATAATGTATTCGTTATTAAAAGTAGATATGCATATAACCGATGTTGGTGTAATTGAAGTAACCCGATTTTAAAAACTAGTGCTCTTTTTTTTTATAGGCGTTCAAAAATAATCATTCTTATTTTATATAATTATATAATACATTTATATTGTATTTGTATACTACTGTATTGTGTTTTATATTACTGTATTTGATATTAAATCTATTACATATTATAATATATAGGTAGTTTCCTTTTTTTTTTTTTTTTTTGTAAATTACCTACCAAAATATATGCTTTTATTTTCATGATATCCTTATAATGCTCTCTCTAAATTTTGCCAATAATACCCTAAAAATGATTAAATAATAAAATAAAGATACGAAAAATGTAGGATAATAACCAACCAAATGAAATTTACAGTTTAATGCACTTGAATTTAAAATAATAAATAATAAAAGTGTTGCAGATTAATACGAAAGAATGACAAAATACGAAATTAGATAAAAGTACATTTTTATGTACTATATCTACTCTTGATCAATTTATTATATCATATAATATATTTATTATGTATACCTAGCTTTTATAAAGCTATATAAAAGATAATAATTTTTCTTTAAATTCGAGTATAACAGGGGTTCCAAACTAATGTCCCTAACTTCCCACATGAAAAAATCAAAAAATCCACAGCTCCCACCTTTTCCAGAGGCGTAGAACTATAATTTTAGACATTCGTGGAAAAATTTTCAAATTTCGCTTAAATATAAATTCCTTCCCCTCGCCACCCAAAAATCGAGAAACTCACTTTCAAAAAGCTACAAATAAGTAAAAAAAAGAGGGTCATTTGCATAATTATAATTATTTAATACATTTACAATCTGTACAAAACAAAATATACAATAAGTAAATAGGTTTATATAGAGAGGAAAAGACTTGAAAAATTGAGATAGATGAATAAATATAAGTAGATATATAAGCGATGAATTTTAAATTAATTACATTTCATTATTGTACCTACTAAAAAATTAATTATTTATTTAAATATCATATATTATAAAAGCACTAATAAATGTAAACTTTAAATGATCAACAATCAACATAAGTTATCCTAATTATTTTGGCACGTAATACGTTGTATGAACAAAAAAAATAAAAAATATTATCCGGCTATCACGTTTTCACATTTTGGGCACCCTGGTACAAAATCATAGATAATAAAGAATAGATGGGCCACCGTATTGTTTAATTCTGTGACTGAAGAGCCTACTCGTTACCGCATTGGTTTTATGTGATTGTGATCACGGTTACAAAAATGTATTATTGATAAATGATAATACATGTATAATAAAATAAATTAAAATCATGAACAATGAACATAATTAAATTATAAATTACATAATAAAATATAAATAATATCACTCGTCAAACAGTAAGTATTTTCGTCTAACATAATGGTCAAACATAATCGTAATATTTTGAAATTTGAGGGTTTTACTGGGTTATCACTTATCTTTCAAGTAACAACACTACCACAATCACTAAGCCACAGTATTACCATTGTGGTAACGCATAATATGCTCACACAACGCTCCGTGTATTAGGTATAGGGATTCCTTTATTATCTATGTACACAATTGATTATACTTGTATCTTCTTTGATATTGGTCCGAATATTATTATTATGATTTTTTTTTCGTTTCGTTATTGCATTGTCCATAACTATTTTCGCTGATTTAAAAAACGAATGGACATAGCAGTGAAAGGGTTGATGATGATCATTCGTCAATGTTCTTAAAAAAACAAAATCATCAACTTCCGAGCCGGTTAGACAGCCGCAGATTACCAAATATGTGTCAAACTGACGGACAAAATGGATGTCAAATCCGTTCCATTCATCACTGCAAAGTCGTACGTATCTTGTTTTTTCAAACTCTCAAAGGCGCCCTTATCGGTTTTCGAGTTAATTCCGTTGTTCGCGTATACCGTAGTATAATATTCGTTTATAAGAGTATTAGTCCGTTCGGGGTTTGACTATGTAATGTGATATATTCGTGTTAATTCTTAAATCTCGTAACCGTAATGTCGAATACGAAAAATCACGTTTGTCACATGAAATTCATAGTTTGGTCTATTCTCGAATTCGTATACGACAATTTGTTACGACAATATTTTGCGCGACAAAATGTCGTAGTAGTCGAATGGGTACGACAATATAATTATCACACGACTTTTTGTCCGACTATTATTTGATATTTATTATCATTTGATTCAATTTTGACGAAATTATTCTTTCGTTTTTGTAGTATTTTTGCGTATCATTGAACTTGGTCAATATTTCAATTTTCATAATGGATAATTTTAATGATCTCGCGAGTCTTTGTACACACTAAATGTGATTAATGCTCATGAAATAGCTAGCGGAAAATAATCCTAGACAAGGTTCAATATGATCCATTTAATCAATGTGATTGAGTTTGGTTACACCTTACATTGAACCAGAAACGAGGTCTTCATCTATAACAATTTCCACAAAAGTAATAGGTAATTAAAAAATTGATTTTTGATTAGTTACCTATTATTATATAAATTTAAACTTTGAACTTTTTAGTACGTTTAAGAAGTTAACGTTGCTTTATGGCAACAAAACTACTGAGTTACTTGCAATAAATTGATAACAAACGAGATACCGTCGGCTACACAGCTCTTATCACGATTCTGGACATGATAGCGTATTGTTGTCTACGGTAACCAACTGTGTTTATGTGCGACAAAATAATTTCGATACCCAACTATAAATGTCGTTTGTAGTTCAAGAGCGGCGAATCTCCGTAAATACTTTCCCGATAAATTATCGTATAGCGCCGAAACCCTGTTACAAAGAGATATATGGGATTATTATTATTTTTTTCACGTATTTTCGTAGTCGTTGGTGGGATTTTCGGTTTAGATGTACGGTGACGATAACGCGTAATGTTCATTCGGACACGGGTAAATATAATTATTGTTATCGTTATATTATCATCGTACCCATACGCATACCTACGAGTTTTGTGCGTTTCGTCGGTACCTACTGCCCCGTCGGCTGCACGTTGAATAGTTGGAAACCCTCGTCAAGTGGATTCGGACAACCGCGTCTACCGTGATATTATGCTATGTGGAAGAGTCGGGGGGAAATAATTCGCATGGTTGCTCTCTGGAAACGCAGGACGGTCGAGCGAATATTAAATATTATCGTGAACTCCGTTTGAACGCCCGTTTTCAAAAGGATTTCGTACGGGCGGTGTTTACGAAATTTCGAGAAAAATGAAAACCCGACCATTTAAAAATATGTCGATTTTTCGACATTTTAAAAACAGTTTGTTGAAAATATTCCCGTGTCAGTGTCACCACTATTTTTATCGCATATAGTAAAAAGTGTTATAATTATAATTTGTTTTAATTAACCAAAATAACCATGTCGTACTTACTATTTTCGATTAATGTTGGCCCATATACGATATATAGAGCCTCTTTTAACTTTTGAAAGAGGATTTTCTTTTTTTTTTATTTAATTTTCAATTGTTTATGAAAAGTACAATTTTAACTATATAAACATCGAACAAAAATGGTTCTGTCGAAACGTAGTAAATATTTTCAGCATTTTACTGATACAAAATATATTTATCTATATGCGATTATTCTAACCGATATAATACTGGAAGTACGAAACTATGTTTTTATCGACTATTTTTCCGGTCGTGGCACTACACGAATACATTTTCGCAGCAAAGTGCTATCGCTAGATGCTACTAAGGCTACATTCGAGACATTAATTATATTATACACCGTGTAAAAGATGAAAACTTTTTCGATGTTTTGTTGGAATTAGATTTTCAAAATAATGTTTAATTTTTTATATTTTATACAATTGAATGTTTTACAAATACTTTTTGCTATATTATGCTATATTTTTGATTTGTTAATATGATTTTTAAAAATCAGCTGCCAACAAAACATAGTTTGAATCGTGGTTTAACTGATCAGATCTTTAAAATGGTGGTACAATTTTGTTTCTACGTTCTTTTAAATTAACACGGCATTTCAATGGTGTAGCCAGGATTTTCATTTAGGGGGGGGAGATAAATTTTTATGAAGGGGAGGCTCAAATAGGAAGCTCCATAAGTTTGGTGTACTAATGCTGTGGCTATACTTTTAGGTTTTGCCTCTCTGTACGTCTTTTCACTTACCAAACTGTGTAATTAATTATACTATTAGTAATAACCCTTACTATTGATTTTATAATATACCTAACCTACTTATATCGTATAATATATTTTATAATATTATGAAATTAATTTCCTTAACTTTAAAAGAAATATTGGAGGATATTATGAATTTCATTTTATATTAATAAAATGTACAATAACGTATTAGAATTAAATGCTAGTCGGCAAATTTAAAGGAGAACCCCAACCTATAGCTTTAAATTAGTTCTGCAGTACCAATTTAATTGGTAATAATTAAAATTAGAATGTAAAATTGCGTAAATGTGATTTTTAATTAATATCGTAATTACACAACAATAAAAAATTGGTAATGACGCATGTTTATTTTTAAATTAGTTTTAAAATGTATTAAAATATTTTTCATTTGTTTAATTTTAATTTTTCTTAAAATTTCATATACAATTTATATTGTCCCAAAACGTGTGACGTCCTTTTGATATACAATAATTGTCTCTTCGGTCTTGTATAGTCGACACGCTTGTAAAAATATAAAAACTAGTACGAAAATCAAAGTAGAGATAACATTTTTATCATTTTTAAACGTTCTAACTCGAATCGTTAATAATATTGTTGACTTTTACTAAGTACTATCTATATATTTAGGTTTACAGTTAATTTTCTTTAATCATCTAGTTAAGTTATCGCATCGCTTAGTCAAACACTTTTTACGATTTAGTTATACTACATAAGAATATACATTTTAATCGAAATTAAATTATAAAACGAATAATTTATGAATGTGTAATTATTAGGCAATATACTTAATATTTAAAAAGTAAAAGCTAACAAATTTATTACACTATTTTTGAATATTTTAGATTTTAAATAGTGCGAGAATCTTTTATTTTTACAACAAAGTGTTTATTTATTTATTTTTGCATGTATGCATTTTTTCGGGTAAAAATAGTTTAATAGGTTTTTTGGTGTAACTAAAGAGTTTTTTTTGTCAGGCAAACTGGTTCTAGTTGATACTTTGAAGAGGCCATCTTTCGATTTTTCCAGTAGTTTATATTTTCATTTTTTTTTCGCTAAATTTTGGTAATTTTTCTTCGTGTACAAGAAAACTACTGAGGAAAAAATTACCTCTTTAAAGTAGGTACCAACTAAAATGAATAAATATTCTATCAGAAATTTCTCTACTCAAAAACGGCTACTTAACTTCTAACTAAAAACGGCTAATACATACATACATACATTATATATATATATATTACGAATATATGTCGGACACTGAGTTAAGTTATTTTGTTATTTTCAATGTATAACAATTTTCCGTTAAGATCGGTAGTTTTTTGTTAAGCTTGTGAAAACTATTGGGAAAAACAAAAAATGACCTCTAAAGTATTAACTAGAATGCTACTGATTACTAGTGGAAGTACTTCGTTAGTCAGGTATCAGTAGAGATGGATGCACTTCGATTATTGGACAGTATATACACTTGGAAGATTGAATTTGAAAAAAGTGATAAATAATTGCATTCAATAAAACGATATTCTGAGCAAAGTTCGATATAATAGTTTTTAATATTTTGAAAATAAAATACCTTTAAATAACCAATTGAAAAATAAAATAAAATCAGTTACCATAATAGCTATTTTTATTTGTTATTTTGTTATTTCCTCTGCTTTTAAAAAAAGACTGCATACTATACAGTATACACACACTGTATAAAATGTGGTTTTCTTTATGTTTATAATCAAACTACTGAGAAAATTAAAAAAAAATTGACCTCTTAAGAGTATCAACTAGAACTAATTTACTATCGTTAACTCCGAAATTTCTACTCAACTCCTTATGCATGAAAAGTTGCTCATATAAAAATAAAAAATAAAATTCCTAACTACGATCAGAATCTAAAACTATCTAACTTTACTCTTTCTATCGAAAAATTCTATATACATACTCGTACATAAGATAAAATTAAAATGTATCCATACACTGCAGGTGGTAAAAGTTTGTCCATCGTTTCTTCGGTCCTTGGACAGGATAGCGTATTTTTATTATTAATATTGTATCTTTGAAAATCACTAAATTTAGATCTTGTGAAAACGTATAAGAAATAATATATAATTACAAATATCCGTTGAAAATATTTATATATTAGTACTTGTGGATAATTTATTTAAAATAAAATAAAACCCAAATCCACAAAAAATTTACTTTTTATTGAGTCTATTATTATTACTATTATTATTATTCATGAGTCTCATGAGTCTGTGTTTTGCACTGAAGATGGAAACTTTGTTTCTGAAATACTGTATTTGCAATAAAAAGTGGATTTGGCTTCTATTTTATTTTAAATCCATTGAAAATTTAAACAGCTTTATTTTATGATAATATCTATATAGACAGCTATTAATAATTATTTCAAGCTTATTATTATTATTGTTATTATATCCAATGGGTTTCAATTTATTCGAAATAATTTTCTAATAACACATTATTGACTTTAGATTTTGAGTGGAGCGAAAGACCTGTTGGTATTATAATGATTATATTATTATTATATTCATGTTCTTTTGTGGAAGAAGTCAAGTAGCAGTTTTGGAGTAAAGAGCTTTTTTAATATAAAATTGGTTTTAATTGGTACTTTTAAGAGGTCATTTTTCGAGTTTTCCAGTAGTTTCCTGCAGAACATAGGAAAACTACCTTTATATAATGGAGAATTTCTATAAATAATGGAAAATAACAAATGAAAAAATGAAATGGTCTCTTGGCTACCCAATTAAAGAAAAAAATAACATTATTATTATATTACAATAAAGCTCCGCTTAAAATCGTTTTATTGAATGTAATGACTTACCATTGATTTTTAATCAAGAGTGTCCTGTACAATAAACAAAGTGCTCATTTATTAAAATTTATTAATATTTACTAAATTTCTCAAAACATACATTTTTGATTTTGGTTTTACAATGGTGTTTCTTTTTTCTTCTTCTGGAAACAACTTTTCGATCAGAAGATTTGGTCCAATCGTTACACACGAACTCACTTTCTAGTAGCAAATTTCACTGACATGGTACTTTAAAGAGGTCATTTTTAGATTTCCTCGGAAGTTTTTTTTTTATTTTTAACTGTATTCAACTTTAAAATTTGCATTGATATTTATATATGTTCGACGGTACGTATATTATTAAAGATGAATGTGTGCATGAATTTAGACTTAATTTCATAGTACTATGACAACTGTTAGAAATTAAATTGCCCAAAACTATATATGTCAAAATCGAAAACAGTAGTTGATCTTTCGCGATTTGACAAATAAATTATCAACCTTGGAGTCAGTGGCATAAGTTCATGAGACAACGTGATTGAAGGATCTGCGTATGTTTGGTCTTTTATTTGTATGAAACTTTGGGACGGGGGAAACGATTAAACGATCCTCAGTTTATAAATGTATCGGTTTTAAATAAAATTTAGGGTATGAATTTTTTTTTTTTTTTTTGCACAGTTTGGCGTATGTAGGTATATAGTGAATATTAACGGAAAAACACGATAACATACGCCAATTAGATAACATTTTTTTTTTTTTTTTATAGATTTAAACTGTCAGGAGACTATTCAACATTGCTTCCTCCTGTATTCTTTTGATCGTACTTATACTTACTCAAAAATATCAGACAATATCAGAGACCATATATATATGCGTGTGAACTACGCAAGGTACAAACGACGATAATATAATTAAATTTATACTTGTTAGCTGACGATAGTATGGTGTTTAAATGTACGACGTGAGAACCAAGATTCGATATAACATAATATACAACACCTCTCGTTATTATATTTATTGGTAATTTTGTCAGTAAAACATATGGTAAATAATATACTCTGCGGTTTTTTTTCTCTATTTTTAAGCGCGCGAACAATTATTTTAAACAACCAATTTATTTTGAAATATTTCGACTTTTTACTGATGCAATAGTTTCCATCAAACTCTTCGTGAATACGATCCATTATAAAAAAAAAAAATGTGGAAATTGTTCCGACCCATCAAAGTTTGGTAGATAAGACGACCCTTTGTTGTTTTTGCTTTTGCATATCGATAGGTAACGGATGCGGGTGATTAGATAAAATTATATCGAAACCATTATATTTTTACAGGTAAAAACCTTCCACATACATTAACCATAGTTTTATATATATATTATAATTTTTCAACTTTTTTTCATCATTTTTGTTAGCTCAAACCATTTTTTTTTCTTTTTTTTTTACACTAAATATTATGCTGATATCAGGTTTTGTCCGTCGAGTTTGGTTTCAATGCTATGATCGCAATGGTCTTCGTTTTTATTTATTAATTTTTTGAAAAATTCTGACGATTAGTTTTAACCATTAAATGAAATAAAATATTTGGAATTTCTAATCATTTAGAGTGATTATGGCTCATTATAATACGTATATATATAACATAAAATATGTCATTGCCGTACCTATATAGGTATGCAATTTATCTGCTCTAACAGCTCTAATATAATATGTGAATACCGTTGCCGTGTTTCTAATAGGTACTCGTCATTGTAATTTATTGTTATTCCGAAATTTATTTTCGATTGAAACCATCGCCGAAAATTACACAATGTTATCGAACAATATTATAACGCAAAAAAATCGATGGAATCATACCGTATATTTTACGCGTCAAATTTATTTGAATTTTTTGTGTATTGAAAATTTCACACGACTCATATGTTAATTTTAAATTGTAATTAAAATCAATAATTGGAATCCACTTTTAGCTTACAACCGCCTGCATATAATTATATGGTCTTCGGTTTTCAACAGGACGTTTTCGAAAAGTTTTCCGGCTTTGGGGGCCTGTTATTATATGTTCTTTCTATATTACGTCGATAGGTACATTTCGTATTTGCAGAAAAATATTTTGGCTATACGTTTTGCTTCCGCTATATAGTACTTGGTTTGCGTTATACGATAGGTATTATTATATACAGCTGACGTATTAAAACCGTTCAGTCGTAATATATTAGCCGGTTATACACGAGTTATATACACGAGTATAGGGTTATTTATTTATTTATTTGGACGGGCAAGTATATTGATAATGTGATATATTAATGAATATAAGATGGTCGATGGCGTACGATTTCTAAATTAAATACTTATATGGTGGTTATAGGTACTATACAAACTTATTGGATAGGTAATACATTTTTAGATATGCATTAACATCAAGTTAAATAAACTAATTGCAATATAAATATATACAATACATCTATACAATCATATAGGGTTCTTAAATACTATTGCATTACATTTTTCAATACATAAATAAACATATATCTACTGTTGTACACGAAAATAAATCAATATGATATAATATTGATATTGATAATAATATATATATTGACTAATTCCATATAACTCTATGTCAATCGGAGAATTTCGACCATAATCGGTAGACTGGAATGGTACATAAAATGTGTTTAGTAGTATTGTCTAGTACGTGTATACCTACTGTGGTTAGGAATCAAAAAGCATAAGCTTGAAAGTAATTCTATGGACGATAAATTTGTCCATTAAGTGGTTTAAAAATAAAACAGAGATCTAACCTTTTCCTTCGAATCTTCAACGATTCTGTGTTCGTGCAAGAGATAATAGTGGCTGGTAAGAGGAGTGAGGGGTCGGCGTCGAGTGTCACAGTTAAAAAAAGGCAAAAATCTCGAAAAACGATTTTGCATTGTTATTTTTGTTACTATCGTTATTGTTATACAGTAAATATATACAGTATAATACGTCTATATTTGTAGAACGGAAACTATATATAAAAAAAAAAAAAACCCCCGTTTTGAAAAGTCTAAAAATCGTTTTTAGATGACAAAATTACGATTAGGTACACACGAGATTCCGGACACGCGTATAGGCGTTGGTATAATTAATAGGTAAACAGACACATTATTGTGATATAATATAAAATGTAAATACCGATCGGACGTGCGCATTACCGCCGCTGAAGAGTTTTGCGCGATCGCGATGCTGTAGATCGCTAGAAAACGAAAAACGAAACGCGTCCCGGCGGGGGCATATTAACATACAGTACAATGCTACGCGACCGGTAGTTTCTGAATGGTCTATTCAAATTTACCGACGTTTTATCGTATACTTTTTTTTATCAAATATCACTATACCTATCGCAATTCATTGCACTAAATTAGTTTAATAACTAATAATTTCAAGTATTAGTTAATAGTTCAATTTTTGAGAAAATATTTGATTTACATTAAGTTAGGGGTTCTTAATAATAATTACATGTCACTGCAACAACTATTGACGGAAATCTAACTTATTAAAAAACTAATTAAAACCATTAAACTATTTTAAATAGTTTTATAAAACTATACTAAATTAAACTAATTTAAAACTAATTCAAATATTTTGTATCATATATACCTACATAATGATGGATTTTCTTTTTTTGAATAGGATTACTAACTAATACAAGTTCAAAAACAACTTGGACGACCAACCAAAAGACTATTTTTATTTCTTACCGTTTACAATCACTTTCTCAATAATTGAACTATAAAAGAAACGACACACAAAGTCACAAATGTCAAATACAGACTGACGACTGAAAACTAGAAATTATTAGTTATTAAACTAATTTAATGCCATGAATTGAGATAGGTATAGGTGATATTTGATAAAAAAATTTACGATACGGTAAATTTGAATGGACCAATCAGAAACTATACCGGTCGCGTAGCAATGTACAGTATATATGTTAATATGCGTCCCGGAGTGTTCGAATTCAACCACCCACGAACAGATGCGCCCGCGTGCACTACGCTCGACGGGGGAGTGACGACGAGCGGCGTGTGCACAGGTCGGTAATTTTCACAGATTTAAATGGACCAGCTGAGAGTATAGGTTATTTGGGCGAATCGTCGTGGAACGCCCTGCAGTATGCACGCACTATTCTCGTACTGCAGCAGTGAATAATACATAATATTTCCCGACGATGCCAATGTCATATCAGTGGCGTAGCCGGGGGGGAGGGGGTGGAGGCTTGTGGCAACAACCAGATAAATCCACTTTTTGAAATTGTTCAGGACAAGGTTTTTTTTTTTTGTTTTAAGAAGTGAAATATTTGATAATACCTATGTTTTTTTTTTGTTTTTTTTTTTTTTTTTTTTTTATAGCAATTTTATATGATCTAATTTTAACGATAGCGTATAGCTTTATAATTGAGACGGGCTTGCCGCAGATAAATCCACTTTTTTTTCCGTAAATTCACTTTTTACAGGAAAATATTCTGGAAAAACGGAGACACAACAATCGGATAAATCCGATTGTTATTTATTAAGTTATATTACAGAAATGAATTTATCACGGTTTTTTATTTGCTGCAACAATCAGATTAATTTATCTAGATTTATCTGGTTGTTGCTGCAATATATATATACATATATATATGGTAGCACTGTGTTCACGCATAATATTTCTTATCATACAAAATCTGTAATATTATGTATTGATGAAATGTTTTGTTTGTTTTTAAATGACGAACTATTATGTGGCAAGAACCAGATAAATCCATGCTCTCCTCAACTTTGGCGACCAAATTAACATTAAAAAAAAAAACATATTATCAAATATTTCACTTCTTAAAACACAAAAAACCTTGTCCTGAACAATTTCAAAAAGTGGATTTATCTGGTTGTTGCCACAAGCCCTTCAATTATATTATAAGGTCTATGGCTTATTATTAACGTGCTTAACGCATGTTTTCACGATAAACATAATTATGTTTTTTATAATCTTATCGATAACCAAAACTAGTGTTAGTTAAATTATCAGTAACCGAGTTTCATTAGCAGGTTAACCAAGATAATATGTGATAAGCAAAATATATTGTATTATCTATGTATACATATAGTCATAGATAGCCGTTCTAATATTTAAATCAAATTCTAATATTCAAGTTTTAATTTATTGAACTATCAATTATCAAATTAATATCTATATAATAAGTATAAATCTAAAGTAGCATAATAGTTGAGCATGTCTGAGTCAGGAAAAAAAGTAAGTTGTTTTCTGTTTTCAACTTTTCAAAAAAACAAAATAATGAGAGTTTAGATAATTCAGTTCAAAATATTGCGAGTTTATTTTTCCATATCTGTTATTTTTATCTACTTTATATATTTAAAAAAAGACGAGTTAAACTATAACAATATAGAGAAAGATATTTTATTGGAATTTTCTAAAAGGTCTCCCAGAAGGATGCAAATATTGAATTGGACACAATAAATAAAAAATATTTTGCCTAGTTAATAAGTTTATTTTTCAGTTTTTTATTTAAATATTAACATTATATTTATTACATATTAATTATTCAATATAATTTATTAGTTATTAATTGTTATGTTACCTAAGCATTAAGCATTCTAATAATTAGTAAATATTTTATTAATGCTAATACTACTTTTTTAAACATAATAATGAACAAAAGTGTTATTTTAATTATGGTATTTATTGCGTCCCCCCACCCCTTGCTACGCCACTGAATATTATATAAATTTATACGTTTTATAATAATGAATACTGTAGTTATTTTGTATACAGGTGCAACAGCTGGTACAATACGAAATAGCTGACTAAAAGAATACCGAAATAATTTAAAATTTCCCGTGTCCCTGCAGCCCGCGCGATTAGCATTCCGCACGGAAAACTTACTGAGAAACAATAATGACGATAAATTTGTAGGAAAGTGCAATTTTTTTTTAGTTGATTATAAAACGTAGCATTGCTAACACGAAATTCGAGTCGTGTAATAACGAATTCAATTTTGAAACTTTTATTTTGCATTTTTGGCGTTTTTTGAAGTTTTTCAAGTAATTTTTTTGCCTTTTTAGTTCATTTTATGGTATTTTTTTATTTATTTTTTATCCATTTCTGTCAATGACTATTTTTACACGTATTTAATGGAATTACATATTTTTTCAAATTACACAGGCTGTTACGTTATATAGGTACTTATATTTTATAAATAATACCCTCGTTTTAAAATATTTTACACATGCTGTATAATTGTGTAAGTATAGTGTTTTATTTGTTACGATTCAATAAGACAAGGTGATATTAGATTATATATCAGTAGGTAGTGAATTTCCAGAGTAAGTATAGGCTTATTGTACTTATCCGTACTTATTGTCGTTTAGTACCTGTTCGGTGTTCGCCTTTCTTGAGTGAATTTTTAAAATTTTGATTTTCAGTGCATTAAAAAAAAATTAAGTGCATATTTTAGTGCATTTATGGCATTTCAACTGCATTATATGCAGCATTTTTAGGGATTTCAGATGCATTTTTCAAGATTTTACAGTCCATTAAATTCACAGCCCTACAAATAACAACCATTCGTGTAAACACCTATAATATTTACAAAACAAATAATAATTAATAAATCGTTAAAAGTATATAACGAAAACATATTATCAATTTGGATTCTTATCGTGTGAAATGCGGTGTTTATAGAGCGACACTGAAAATATCTATCGTATTCAATATATATATATATATATATATATATATATATATAGGTAGGTAATTAATTAAATACCTAAGTACCTATACAATACGTATATATCTATACACGGCTATACCTAAATGCCATGTGAATTTCGTAAATTAATATCGTATGTTTTGTGATATTTAACGCGTTTATTATTATTATTTTTAAAATGAAAAATTTTTCAATTTGGAAAATGTGCAATATCTTTTACACCTGCACAAATTCGGCACAGCTTTCCAAAATTTTTCTGATAAATCCTGCTATACTCCTACTAGCTGGACTTCGGGAAAAACCGAATGAATTATTTAACTCCGGAGTTTGCAGTGTGACATGTAAATACTTAGTACACGATGCTAATAGGCATAGTACTTCTAAAAGAAACACAAAATCGTCTAACCCAAAGCATATGTAACCATATTTAAAACGTCCTCTATTGGAAAAATGTCAATAACCCGGTCAATATTAAAGTTCGTTTGATTTAGAAAAAATAATAAGTTTAGATCAACTCTTGTAAAATCGTAATACCGTCACTTATGGCGGTTTCTATGTATATATTCGTAGGTAATTATGGGTACTATATAATATACAATTATTTACAAAACGCATCGAATTCACTTATTTCTTTACATAAAATATATATTTCGTTTTATACGACTATTGTATAGTAAAAACGTTTTTAAATACCAGTTAGGATAGCCCATTCTGCGAGCATGCTGAATTCCCGGTTTACGCGTATTCGTAGTTAATTAGTTAATTAATAACCATCTGTACATTAATTTGATAAAAAAAAATGTTTAAAAATTTAAAAATTTATTTAACCTAATACTTGTGTTTAGAAACCTAAAACCAATAAGACGAATAAATATTTTTATAATTAAAAAATTAATTAGTTTAAAAAAAAAATGTAATAATCTTATAAAATTTAATTATATATAATATATATATATATATTTTTTTTTTAACTGACTAAGTCAGTAAGTGGTGAAAGCACTGCGCTCGTTGTGTAGGATACTGGTGATGGATATATATATTGAATTTGAAAGCAATATGCGATTAATCATTTCTTCCGATAAAACGATTCTGAATGAAGTTTCGGTATATATGACATTACACTATTAGCATTTATACGGTTAATAAAAAAAATACGACGTCAATATACACTGCGGCACACATACTATACTATATAATATTGGTATAGTTAGTAAATATTTGATGTGAATTTCGAGTTTTTGGTATTTTAATTTTCCAATTTATAATAATTTTCCTTCTTTCTTAGTACCTATAGTTATAAATATTATACATTTTTCGGGATATTTTTCTTGTAAAAGGTTAGTTTCTCGTTTCGCTTTTGATAAATACTCAAAAAACCAAAGAATTACCTGTATAACGTACCAACTAGAATGAATTTTCTATAAAAAAAAACCTCTATACCAGAAAACTTTACTCTTTCCACTCTTTAACCTTTCTTTTTGATATTGGTGGTCACCGCAATGAATTGTAAGGACTGTACGGACGTTAGGAAAAGCACACACTTCGAGTGTGTTCGATTTTCTGGTTTCTATCTCCCTATTAACTATATACTATATGACTAACTAATTGTTATTAGGTAATTATAAATTATAATAATAATTATTGTAAGGTCGATCGATTGTCAAATCAATAATCTTTCTAGTAACTATGACAACAAATCTATAAGACGGACGGACACAACGGGGATACTATCATATAGTACCAGTGACGTATTTAGAATTTCGTTGCCACAAGTACACAAAAAAGTTTTGGCGACCCCAAAATACCGACGGAAATCTTTGAAATGTAAATAAGCAAAAAAAGGGTCGTCACTTTTTATTATATATTATTTATTTATTATTATTATTTATTAAAACAAGTAGTAATATTATCAAAACCCTTTTTGCTGCCCCCAAAAACGTGACGCCCGCGGGGTAAATACGCCACTGTATTGTACCAAACATAATACGTAACAAACTTTTATACTTATATAGAGATCATTTTAAAAAATTACAGGATATATTAAACTTTTTATTCAATAGGAGCACGTTATTATTTGGAATTACAAATTCAATAGGTTTATATTAACTATTAAAACAGAATACTGTCGCGAACAACATATTTTATCCTACCCACTGGCATATTTACAAGGGAAGGGGCAATGGAACCTTCAAACCCAAAAAAATATTTTACAATACATTACCTCCTAATATGTATTATAAAAATAATTTTAAAAAAATTTCCATTTCGACAAATATGTTTATAAAACTATATCGAATTCAATCCACAAAACTGTTGTCTCTTATTTATATTATATTGGCGAATGAAAATGTTCTTACGCGTAATCGTGCCAATAAACGTGTTTAATTTTTTTCCAATTAGGTGGGTACTCGTATTACATACCCCCTGCTCGCAGAAAAATAACGTAAAAACGCCACTATATATGTTCGTTTATTTATTGGAAATTTTCTCGGAAAAAACAAAGAACAACATTTTTTTACTCAAAAACTAACCGACCATATTCGGAACTCACGGAACGTGTATCAAACTTCAGTCAAACGGAACTCACGCAGGCGGCAAATAAACTCCGTCGGTTTTAGAAGTCAATATAATATATATATATATAGTAACCCTTATATTATTATAGATTCGACAAAAACGATTTATTTTTCACGTCTCAGAGAGTCGGGCCGAGCACGATTGTTTCGTTTATTGAAATACAGAGATATTGTTTCTTTTTATTTTATTTTTTTTTTTCGCTTTTAGATTCGTTTTATTGTGTTCTTCCACCAGACCGAATCTCTGTACGAATGCAACAGGGATTGGTTCAGGAGGACAGCGATGAAAATAAATACGCCTAAAATTATATATTATCAGGTTATACGAAAAGAGATTGTGCACACAACAATAGAATTGGTGAATACAACAAACACATACACCCGGGTCGAGTGTGCGACCGAACGAGGACGTACGACTACGTCTATCTATGCAGTGATCATGATTAATAATTGTTTATTTTCTGTAATGTAATATAATATTTTATTCGATACAGTTTTGATCACGGACAGATCGATATATACGCATGCAGTAATTGAAAAATCCCGATAGTACTTGAAAAAACGCGTTAATATTCGTGTTTATATTCAAAAGTCATTTTTCTACGGTTTAACGATGAAATTAACTTAAAAAATACCCCCCCCCCGATAATATTATAATATATAGCCTACGTTATAACGGTAACGCATCAACAACACACTATATATAATATAGTTCGGTTACAGAATCGCGTCGATTGTCCTTTTTGGAATCATTTATGCAATCTGGTTTCGTACCAGTACGTAATTCATGTACGGAGAATAAAATTAATGGTAAAATTGATTAAAAAAAAAAATGGTGGTAAAAAAATTCTCTCGATAATATATAATATATACCCCTGAAAAACCAATCCTCCGGATAAGGGTCGGTATTACAATAGGTACCTAGTAGTTTAAACCTAGTTCAGTGAGTTAAACCGAGTTCAAAGATGATCTGTGATTTGATTGGTTGTTCATTAGTGTTGATAATAGAGATATCAATATTTTTTGATGATTCGAAATTTCAGTTTCGCGTGAATTTATGCAGCGACATTGTGTTCCATAGATTCCTATAATTATAGTACTATTGTATACTTGTGTATGTGATATAGAATGAAATATATACACTGTTTTCAGATAGACGAAGGCGACTAAAGAATATTGTTCATCTCACCACTTTATAAAATGGTTAAGTCGCTCAAGAAACGTCTTTCTTTTTCGAGAAAAACTTATGATTAGTGCTAATTCCGTAAACTCTTCATCATCCGTCAAGTTTTCATCGTCAGGCATAATTTTTATTATACGAATAAATTAAAAATAAAATCGTTTTGAAGATTAATCTAATGTAGAAACAATAAAAACGAAACCGACATTGATCATACCACAATCATACAATTATCAACGTATTCGCTGTTATCACCCAGCTGTCCCAGCTATTCTATTATCACAGATAATTTTATTAAACCACAGGTTAAACTACGGTTAGGAAACTCTGTGATTGTAATACCGATAGTAAATTAAACTGGGTTCAGTTGATGAACCAGGTTCAATTGAATTCGAGTTAAACCAAGAATTGTAAAACTGACCCTAAGGAAAATATCGCCGGTAATCCGAGTTTTTAACTTTAATCCGCCATTACAATTCAGAAAAAGTCTACACCGTTACTACAGTACCGACTATATTTTAGTGTTCATTTTTAGAAACGATTTTTTGAATGATTTCATTTTTTAAAATGTGTTCAAAAAAATATTCTAAAAAATGCCTAAAAGTAGAATTATTTCAATATGCAATTATTACCAATAATTTGTATATCTACATTTGGCTCAATTATAAGGAGAAAATCAATCTTTAACTTGAATACAATTTAAAACCAAATATATACAATATAATTAAATGTAATCTAATATAATAAATTATATTACGTATTTAACAAATATATAAAAAATGATTTTTTCCTGGTATATTTCGATATTTTCAATAAAATTATTTATTTTGTGTGTGTAAGTAGCAAAATGAGCTAAATCGGTTGATTTAATTTTTTTTTAAATTTAATTATATTAATTTTGAAAAATTTCTGAACAAATCAAAATATAAATAATTATTTTCATATAAATTCAATAATTTAACTATTATTGCCGATAATGTATAATATATTATACCTCTCTCTCTCTCTCTCTCTCTCTCTCTCTCTCTCTCTCTACTGAATAATATAGTGCGATAAAAAGTCAAAATAAAATAAAACATTCCTACGGAAACGGTAAAATTTAAACAATATTAATACGTTAATATTATTATTATTATATTATTGAGTTGTTTTTGGTGGTAAACCTTTTGCCCAGCTGTGCGGGAAATAATTTAAATAATTACGCTAGACACTTATACTTGTGTTTAATGTGTTGGAATTTGCATATAATTTGATTTAAGCACGTAGTGAGGAGGAGTGGAACTTCACGGACGTGGAAAACCGTTACAGGTAAATCGGAAAACATTATATAGTTACCGGAACTTTGCTCAGAATGGGTTGTTTTTGTTTTAATGAAATGACTTATTTTTTTCTGAGTATAAAATAATAATACACAATCCCGTCTAAACACCATCGAATAAGGGACGATATATCTTGCACCACGAAGGGAGACTATAGTAAAAGTTTGAATAATAAATAATAAATGTTGAAAATGCATTCGTTTGAATCTGTTTTAATTTGAATCTTCATTTATTGATATGACAGTACATTGAAACTTCAAAAAATTGAACCACATTTTTTTTTTAATTTATAATATTTTGAACAAGCATAATTTTTGAAAATACAAATTTTCAAGAAACATACGTTTGAATCTCTTTCACTAAACTTCATTTCTTGATTCCACGTTTTACGAAAACTTCAAAAGTTTGAATAAAAAAAAAAATAAATTCTTGAGTGGATCATATTTGAAAGAGCAAATCTTGAAAATACATACTGTGGCAAATTTTAAATACTCAAAACGCTAAATTATCTCTGGTTATATCATGTACATGTGAGCACATATTTTATTTACTTTGTCACTTTATGTCAATGACAACTTGTATGGTGTAATACTGAACCAAAATGTATCACGTTGGAATGGTGTTCCCGTCACCAAATTGTCCCAGAGTTATAGTGAAATGGGAGAGATTTATAGTTTATCTATATGATGTTAAGTACTTAGTGGCGAATCCGTGATAATATTCATGATAACAAAATAGCGGTCATATATGCACGTCCATTCAAAATGAAACCGTTTCAAATTTTTTCCACTCACAAACGTGTCAATTAAAACGATTGTCCTTTAAAACAAATTACGTTTCAACATTATGATGATTCTATTCAATGTTGTTCAAACTTTTTTTTTACTAAAATCTCATATTATTAGGTATATTGCCTATATTATATAATGCGCGTTATTATTATTGTTATTATTACGTAGGTGGTAAGACTGCGGGTCGACGATTCCTCAACAAAAAGGATATTGTGTTTTTTTTTTGTTTTAAACTCGTTCGATATTATTCCTTTGTCTATATAGAAACGTGTTCGTTTATAGCGGAACGTTTTATTCCGTCGTTTTTTGTTTTGTATTGTTTTTCGCGTAACAACAACATATTTGATATTAATGAGCACGCATATAATATAATGCATTAACAATAATGTGATGCGTTTAACTCACGCATATATATATATATATATACCTATTACGTATATATCGGCATCTATATATATATACTATATATATATATATATATATATATATATACAATTATATGTTATATAGGTATATATCATATTATTATATAGTTTTTTTTAAAATTTTTTTCCTAATGTAAAATACTAAAATACAAACGAGTACGTGCGCGCGCACAGTAGGTTAAAAATGCAATTAAAAAACACTGCTAATAATAACATAATGTCCGTGTTACTATCGTATCGTATACCCGAGCCACCAGCTCAGCTTATATCTGTATATAGAAAAACGCGTGAAATAGATAGTACCTATACCTATACCTATACCTATACCCATAATATTATACGCCTTGTACAATATATTAAATCTAACCACGGTAGTGGTATACACAACGGACCGATACGGGGGAGGCGAAGAGGGGCGACCCGCTGGTTTTCGGTCCGACGGCCCATTAAGGAATATAAAATATAAAAGACACATTCCGCCGACACATTAAATTAGCTTTTTAGATTGGGTATAGATACGTATAGGTATACATACATAGGTATATATATATATATATATATAGGTGGTACACGATGCGTATTTCCATTTTTTTTTTTATTCGTTTGACAGTATAAAATGTAAAAAAAACACAACATTAAATTCGTATAGCGTTTTTTTTTTTTTTTTTTTTTTTTTTTAAGGTTTATTTTTACCTTCG
>JAIPRL010003346.1:0-39993 GCA_025469235.1 Pemphigus obesinymphae | reverse complement strand
TTAAATTATTTTGAAAGAGGAATGCTTAAACTATGCTATCTTGAAAATATGTAACCTAACAATGATGTAAAAAATACTTTAGATTTTTCTATTCTATTCATGTTATAAAATAATCTAAAATGTCCCTTGGTTATGAAACTTTGGATAGGGGGTGTAGGGCACGAAGTCCTCCACGGCTTACTTTTTCTTTAATATGTCTCGGAACGCCGATTTTTTAACCAAGCTCAGAGTCCGTCCTTATTCTTTTTTCCAATTCAACCACTGGATAGTAGACAAAATGAGAGAGAATAGATTAAGATGGCTCGGGCATGTATATTAAGGAGGGAAGAGACTGAGGCAGGCAGTAAGATTAGTAAGGGAAACGCATGTTGTTGGTAAAAGGGGGAGGGGAAGACCGAAAAAGAAATGGGGGGGGATGTAATGGCGGGTGATATGAGGAAGGTGGGAGTATGTGAAGAAGATGCGGGAGATAGAGTTAAGTGGAAGTGTAGGACCAGGGTGGCCGACCCCAAATAGTTGGGAGAAGAAGAAGATATATAGCCCATATATAGGGTCGGGTATACTTTTCATAAAAGTGATAATATTAAAAGGTACGTAGGTGTACTCTACTAGCAAAAATAATTGTAGCGCCCCCTTTTTAAATTTTAATAAGCACGAAAAAAAAAAAGTCAAAAAATTAAATGATCAATATACGGGACCCCAAAAGCGGGACGAAAAGTTTAAATATTTTTACATTTTGCGAGCCCCCTCCCCTAGATCCGGCACTGGGTAGTTGTATACTTTCGACGACATTTTTAAATGTGTGCGGTAAAAATGTCTCAAAAATATCTTTTCATTTTTTATTCCGATATATATAATTCTGCAAATACATCATGCCTATATGATATAATACAATATACCGTCCGACTTATTTTATGAAATCATAAAAATATCATGTACTTTTTCAGACGAATTTTTTATTTATAAATATGTAACCCGTTATTTTACAGTTATCTGCGGATATAAAACTATAACGTAGTCGTGTACTCTTACGTTACTGTACAAAAATTAAATAGGTAACCAAGTCACTATAACGTTACTCGAAAATGTAACTATACGTTACAGTAACGATGAGTAACGTAACACGTTCAAATAGGTATGTATTTAGAAAAAGAACACGTCCGTTTTAAATTAATTAATTATTAACAAAATGTACACATTTTCCGCATATAGGTACGTATGTGTTTACCGAAAAATTATCAGTTTTCATTTTATAGTGTGGGACCCGAGGAAATCGGTCTTCTTTTCGGTATGTCGTATTTAAACCTATACAAAAATGTATGGTGAAATCGCATTATGTTCTAATTTAATTCGAACGGTCTGAAAATCGTTCAAAATCCTCAGAAATATATGAACGTCAATCACGTTCACGTTCTATGTGACGTCTAGTGTACCTGTAGGCCGCCTGTGAATCTATGCAATAGTATTATGTTTATTTATACAACTCTATAAATCCGTCGGATGAATACATTTTAAATAATTGGAATTTTTCGTTTTCAGGCGCTTTTGGAGCAAGTGACATATTCGCCGTGCGCGATGATCAGCTTTTATTTCGGTATGTCTTTACTTGAAGGCAAGACGATCGAGGAAGCCAAACAAGAAGTTGAGAAAAAGTTTTTGCCTACATACAAGGTACAATATATTGTATTGTCATTAATAATATAATGGTTACTAAAATCTAATATTATATAAAGATAATAATATTATCATTTTATGTTAAATAACAAGTAGAGGAGTTGTACCCACTTTTAATAATTCTCAAATAATATTTCATAAATAATGCATGCAGACGGGATAAACATTATACTCATAGTACAGAGACTATACAGGTTTTCGATACCTACTCTTTTTCTGCTCCCATACATGTAGCAAGTCATTGCAATATTTTAAATTTGAGTGTCCGTATTCAAATTAATGCAAGATTTACCCACAAATGGTTATAGCAATTACACACTAAAAACAAAAGAAATAGTAAAATGGTAATGGTTTCCTCAAACCCAGGACAATGCACACATAAAATATACTGCAAAGAAATATTGATTTTTCACAAATTTAGTAGGAAATTTAAATTATTAATAGTGTTTATTTATAATCTATATAAGGATTATATGAAACTTGCGACAAAGTATTTATCAAAAATATCACTGCAAAATAAATAGCTTCCCCCATTTTACTCAACATTTAAAATTGGAAAACTATTTACAATTTGTCATAAATACAAATATCAAATGATTAATGTATATGTATAATACTAGATAAATGTCACGACAATATATGAAAAACAGGGTTTTAGTTTAAAAGATAAGCTTCTAGATTTTTAAATGAACAAAATCCTTCTAAATTAAAACTTACAAGACACACATTTTGTCTATTACGAACTGTTTAACTCGTACACAGTAAAGTATTTGAATAGTATTGTATTTAAATAGAGGCAGATAGAAAATGCATTTGAATTAGGGACTTTTTGTATTGTATAATATTGATTTACATTTATTATTTTACGAAATTCTTACAGGTGGGTGTAGTTGTTTGGCCTGTACTACAAGTGTTCAACTACACAATGGTTCCAGAAAAAAATAGAATTCCTTTTGTTAGTTTATGCAGTCTAGCTTGGAGTTCATTTTTAGCTTACATGAATCATTGCAGCAAAATGAAAGATAATGATACAGCAATCGCAAAGTAAAGAGAAAAAATCATTCCAATGAAATAAATTATATATGTATAACCGTGAACATGTTGTGTA
This sequence comes from Pemphigus obesinymphae, assembly GCA_025469235.1. Lineage (NCBI taxonomy): Eukaryota > Metazoa > Arthropoda > Insecta > Hemiptera > Aphididae > Pemphigus > Pemphigus obesinymphae. The sequence goes on along the minus strand of JAIPRL010003346.1, from coordinate 37,211 downwards.
TATTATGTATGTATATTAAAAAAGAATAATTGTAATATAGATGATTTTAAATAAATATACAATAATTATTGACTATTTTATATACTTATGGTTCTAAAAACATTGAAACCAGTTTGTGCAGTACTGATGAGAGCTCCAGTAATTTGTGGATGCCAATGAAGTTCTTTGATATGTTCTTGTCCTTGATGAATGAATAAAAGTTGAGGTGGAATTTCCTAAAAAAAAAAAAAAAAATTTAATACATTATAAATTATTCATAATTGGTTAATTAAACTAATAAGTATTTATTTTCATTAATTTTAAAATTATTGTGAATTTCTAAAAGAAATTTCATACTTTTATATCATCTTTTTCATTGGTAGTATCCCTTTCAACAGCCAAGTCCCAAATTGCTATTTGATCATCATCACCACCCGAAGCAAATACAGAACTATCATCTGGACTCCATTCCACAGTTGTAATAGCACTAGTGTGGTGTTTGAATATTGCTAATTCATTACCTTTCTAATTTAACAATTAATGTTATAATCACATGTTGGATTATAAAAAGATATAATTTAAAATACTTTAAATTGTCTCAAGTCCCAAATCATAATTTTTCCATCATCACCACCAGAAACAATTAAAGGTTCTTTTTTGTTCCAATTTATAACGTTAATATCATTATCATGAGCGTTAGCAATTGTCAACATATTTGCTTTGTTTGGTGCTAATCGTGTGTCCCATATTCTAAGCCTAAACAAAAAAATATTAATCTTTAAAAAGAAATATCTTCAGTATATTATATTAATGCATAATCTTTTACTTATTCTTATTTGTCCTCTTTCCCAAATATTTGGGGTTGACCACCCTAATCCTCAACTTTCATAGATATTGATCTCCTGCATCCTCCTCACTTACATCCGTCCGCCTCAAATTACTCTCTATTACACCCCCCCTACTTCTTCTCCTCTACTAATATTACTGCTTCTGTCTCTTCCCTCCTCAAAACATACCTTAGTCATCTCAATCTATTTTCCCTCAATTTTTCTACTATTAGGTCACTCCTATACTAGCCCTTATATAATAATTTCTTATTTTGTCACTTCACTCATTCAACTTAATATTCTCTGCCACACTATTTATTTCTATCTTCCTATCCACTGTCCAACACTACGAACCGTACATCATTGCAGGCTTCACTACTGTCTTATAAAATTTACCTTTTGACCTACTTGAGAGTCTCCTGTGATACAAAGTACCTGAAATTTTTCTCCATGTCATCCACCCACATGTACTCGTTTTTTTCTTTGATATTGTCTCTTTTACATCTTATATTAATGTATAATATAAACTTAAATAGGTTAAATAAATACTTAAATACTCACGATCTGTCTACAGAACAAGAAGCAAGCACATTTGCTTCAGTAGGAGACCATTGTAAATCTTCAACAGATTCTTTATGTCCATTTAACGAGCGCAAATCAACAACCCAACCACCTTCACTTGGTTTCCATATATGTATGTTTCCTTTGCAGTCACCACTGGCTAAAAGTCCTAATAAAATAAAAAGCGATGAGAAACAATCATATTCAATTTCTGTTGAGTTAGCCTAAGAATATTTTAATACCAGGAGATTTAGAAGACCAATCTAAAGCAAAACCTTCGTCTCTATGTCCAGAGAATGAATGCAGCGGTTTGTGTTCAGACATTATTCTCTTGGGAGGAGGTTTACCAAATTTTTTTTTTTTTTCTACACTTCCAATTTTACGATTTCTTTTGGCTTTTTCAACTTCTTTCAATTTACTATTCAAATCGTAAATATTTACAATTCCTTTCTCTGACCATACAGCTCCAAATATTTTATCATCAACTGTAGTGCTCTAAAAACATTGTAAAAAGGATAAATATTATACAATTTTAGTAATTGTTGTTGAGATTTTATAGGATTTAAAAATATAGGGTATGCTGAAATTCCGTGTGCATGTTTTGGTAGTTATAAATATTTGATTAGAAACAATGGCTGTTGAATTATTATACTTGAAATGTCAGCATAGGTATACAAAAAATAGATTATAGCAAGTCATAAATTTAACGATGTAGTAATATCTGAATAAATTTACTCTAATTCGGTTAATCGTGCCAAAATGAGGGATTGATGCCATCTGTAACACTGGTTGGTCATTGGATTCTTCATCACTGCTTTCGGATTCAACATCTGAATCATTTGATGAACTACTCTCATCATTTTTTATAGAATTTAAATTTGATAACTATAAAAAAAATTGCATATAATGTAACTGTTTCTAGACATCACGATATGTTAAGGAGAGAGATCGCATATAATTTAATGTCATTTTTGTTCAGCATGTAAACAGCTTTGCTCTATTTTAACGTTTTAAGAGAAAACACTGTTTTGGAGTACTTTATGTCAACCGATATTTACATGTAAACATTTTTGAAATCATTGTATATTTATCTATACTTCTTGTACCTACATTCAAATATTAAAATTTTAAAACAAAATATTGAAATTTGAATGTAAAAAAAAAACATACGACAAATATCTTACGATTCACAAACTTTTTACTTAAAGAAAATTGGTTGGAATTATGTAGGTACCTTTTACTGTAAGTTTTCTCATTAAACGTAAAAATTAATTAGAACGGTTTGAACGTTAAACAAAACATTATGAAAAAAATAAGCGATCTTCCTTCATAATACTGCATAGATATATAACATAATATGTACTTACCTTCATAATAATAACACAATTGTCTTTTGGTTTTTCTGCTTGACTTCCAGCGACTAAATACATAGAATGTGGAAAGTCACTACGATTACAACCCAAGTCATCAATGATTACATCAAAACTCAAACACGGCAAACCTATAGAGTACAAGAATAATACACAGTTGATAATACCAATTGAAAGTCGAGTAGACATTGTAACGAACCGGAATCAATGTCGTGCATCATATGGTAAGCGGATGGATCGAATACTAACGACTCGTCTTCTTCCATTTGATGGCCAGGTAGGTATACTTGCCTCGGTTCTTTTTTGGCGGCACTAGTCGATGTCTCCGGTTCTTTGCCATCTTGGCCCTTGTCATCTTCATCGTCATTGGAGTCAACTTCATCGTCGTGAGAGTCGTCTTCGTCTTCGTCTTCGTGATTTTCGCTTTCCACGACCATTTCGTTGTCAGAATCGGACATTTTTCGGAAGGTAAATTAGTTAGTTCTCCTCAACTTCAATACGAACGACTCGCAAAGACTATATCTAATTATTAATAATTATTGAGTATTAATATTTAATGTACAAAAAACAAATACTATAATAATATTATAATAAGTACAACCAAATACCACAACCACGTGGTGGCGGCATACACAATAATAAAAATTAAAAATGTTCACTGATAATGGAAAATATCTCACGTTATCAATGTTATCAACGTAAAAAGAAATTACATAGATAGCACCACATTGTACATGATTGTACCTTGGCTAAATAACTTGTTTGACCGTGGTGTGTACATCATAGACATATATAACTTTTATATAAATATGGTCTACATTGATATAGTTTAAGTTTGATCACGAACTAAGACCTTAGTTTGTGTTAAAATCCACGATTTAATCGGTTAACATTGATCGAAATAATAATCAAAAAAATTTGGAATGACTGTAACTGTTGGGTATACATATATAATATTATACACAATTGTATTAAATGTAACTGCGTATGGCTTGGGACTATAATCTAAACATCGAAATCAGGTACCTAATTAAAAAATGTATCCATATGAATCAAAACGTATCAAAAATGGAAACGGTTATTTTAATTTTGTAACCCTTTTCCGGTGCGCGCTTGTGCAATAATTTGCGTTTTTAATAGCAACACAAAATTGACCTATAGTTACATCCGTACTGTTAATTATAGGTATTTATAAAATAACAAATAGAACAATGGATTTTCATTTTTCTCACCTCGTTGGCCATATTAGCAACGGTCAGTATGGAATAAATAATTGATTAAGAAAATTAAACGAAAATGAAGTATTGAGCAGACCATGGCTCTCGGTAGGTAGATATTCGGTCAAAATATCCAAAATATTACGATTTTTAAAATGTATTTATATCACCCATATACTTACCTAACCTATAGGTATGGTCAACTGAGTTCAGGGGTACATTTATGGTGGGGGAGGGGTTCGTTGCATCCACCACATATTATGATACCTGCTATATAATTTACCAACTAGATATTATAATGTAGATATACTTGAAATTTTCAATTTCTGTTCATTTTTCCTATCATATAGAATTGTTTTTGCGTATTGAAAAAGCGTAGGTACCTGTTTATTGTTATGAAAATAATGCAGATTTGTAAAAAAAAAAATTAAGTCGAAGAAATTATAATGGTCCAGTAGTCTATTATAGTTTCATGTGCCACAAAACCGAATTCCAAAAATGTGCAAAAGGTTAGGTAGGTACAAAGTTATGAAGTGTTTCATGTTTTCGTGTACTTACATATTAATGTAATTTTTTGTTTCTTGTTCTTTATTCGTTCACTGTCACTTTGGCACAAGATGACACGTTGTGTTGATACACGCGATTCTGAATTAGTATAGGTACCTATCTATATAGGTACATGTTTTTAAAATTCCAGGACATTTCAATGAATTTGATCGCGTCGCACAGCGCCATTCGATTTTATTTTTTCCTTTGTATTTTATCTTTATGGTATAGGTGTACATACATATGCCGATCAAAACAGCCTTTTTAACCACTTTTGTTAGATGTTGTGATTTCCATAATATTAAATTTAATTTTAAACAAGATATAAGCACTTAAATGAAACTCAACTATATTATGTACACAGTTATGAAAACACGTCACGAAATGCACGAAAACACTAACGATTACCTACTATAACTGTATAGGTGGCTGGTTTAGAAAATCAAATGTTTTCCAGACCATTAATTATTATAGGCACCTATATGCTTTATGGAGAGGATATCTCATGTGGGTAATGACATAGATTAAGTACCTATATAGTATAGTATTACACAACATTTTCTAGTAAAGAAGTTAATAAGAACCTACAGGAATCTTAAAATATTTTCAGAATTAAAATCGGAACATTATAAGTAACCAAACCCACTCAGGTTTCAAGAATTGCCTTTGCATAACCCCTTAAAACTGACGTGTCGTACATAGTACTTTTTTAAACAATATTTTTAGTTCATTAAATTGTATGTACTTATTTTAAATAAAACACATTTTTTAAACTTTATGTCACTATTTTTATAATACAAACGAAATAAAAATGAAAAGTGTAGGTATCGCGAATGATCTCTCGAGCAAGTTCTAAACTTATACAATATTTAAACGTTTGAAAAATCAATATTGGAGTACGCAGTGCCGGATCTAGGAGGGGGAGCCAACCGGCCCCCGGGCGCCATTATGATGGGTCGCAAAATGTAAAGTATCAAAATATTTAAACTTTTCGTTCCGCTTTTGGAAGGCAAGTATAACATGATTTTTTTTAACAAATATCGCGATTAACAATTAAAAAAGTTACTAACACGGGAATATTTTTGAATATTACTCTTAAAATATATTAAAGTTGTTGGTTTTTCAATTTTCAAAAATTTCATAAAAATTGCTTATACAATATTAAACCCCTTAAAAAACGGGTGTGCGGTCTGATAACTTAAATAAATCAGATTAAAATAATTACATTTAAAAATGCATTCGTTTGAATCTATCTTCACTTGAATTGTCATTTATTCATTATATCATAATATATATATATATATAATACCTATATATCATAATACACCTGGTCTGGAATTTTCAATACAGAAAAAATAAAATAACTCGCTTATTTACCAATATAATAGTAAATAGTAAATAGTGGCGCAACATGACTTATCATTTTTATGAATGGTAAAAAGTTCATGATTTTTGAATTTGCAGGTAGACCAGTGAAAGGCACAAGTAGCTGCTACTTCCATAGATATATTTTATCTATGCTACTATCTATTACACGGGCCAACCAAATTAAAAAAGCGTGCCAAATTACTAAAATATTTAATTTTAAATACACAAATGTATACCTTGCGTGGTCCAAATGACGCCACCGAAATTATCCCTAAGTGAGGGGTGGGGGAGTCTTGGTTTCAATTTGTATTCAACTAGATTTTAATTTATTTAACCTAACCTTATCAACTGGAAAGTTACGTAGACGAGAACCTGTACAGGTTTTGGTTTAAATGTGTAACATTTTTTAGTTGGTACCTATCTGTTTCTTAAAAAATGTTCAATTCTTGAAATGTTATTACATCAAAATCATAACACGTCATATCAACACAATGCAATTTTTATAATATAATGATTATTTAATCAACTATTCAAAATAAAATCATTTCAAACTTTCGATTCCTGAAATGCCATTGTATTTGTATTTATACACCAGAAGGGTAAAATTACAGCGAGTAATGGTATACTACACAAAATATAAAGAAAAATAATTACAAAATAATTAAAATTTAAAAACAGTTTTTAACTTATAAAATATAAAAAAAAATCAAGTTCATAAGTTACAATTATTAAGGATGCGGCATTGCAAATGAAAAACCAGTCAAAACAGTGAATTGCGAAGGGAGAATGGGTCCAAAAAAAGGTAAAATGATTCAATTGACTAGAAAAATCATACCCACTGTTATTTGAGATTCACAAAGTATCTACAAACATCTACACTGACTATTTGGAGTAGGGAAGGACAATCTACAATTGTAGTGTAGTACTATACTGATTAATTTGACCGATTCACCGCTGAACTGTAGAAAAAAGAGCCACACTTGATAAAAGAGTACATTTTCACCATGACAATGGACCAGCTCATTCATCCGCAATTGTCAGTGATTACAAACATTAAAACAGTTTGATTATGGTTCAAATTGCTGTCTCATCCACCATATTCATCTGATTTGATACTACAATTTTATTACATATTGTGGACAGCTTAAAAATGTTATAATATTGATTGACTAGGTCCAGGTTGTCAATTGCATAGAAATGATCTATCTCTAGTCATCATGCATTCACCTATTTGTCGAATAGATTTATTCAATCGTCATTGGTTGATGTTATTTACTTTTCAGTTTTCAGTGTTAAGGAACCTAGGACTTGGGACTTGAGAGTTTGTATTGAAAAACAAATAATTGTCTATTTTTTCTTAAGATGAGTAAGTTAAATTTAACTTATTCTGTACTGGGAATTTATTTTGTCAGAATAGTTATATTGTAAATAATGGAAAATCTAAAGTATTAAATGCTGGTTTGACAAAATACCTTCAACAATTTATATTATACATATTAGGTATTATACTAAAAATAAAATTATATAATCTAATAATAATAAAACCAGTTTGAAATATGATTCCATAACCTTTTAAAATTATTTTAAAACTACTATAATTTATAGACATTAGTTAACAAATTAAATTTACGATATATTTGGTAACTATAAGGATACATATTTTTTCTCGAAAATTTTTGAAATATTAATAAATTATTTACTAATTCCACAAAACCTAAGATAAAAATAATTAAATATATAATAGTTGGTGATAGAAGAAATAAAATACATTAAAAAAAACAATATAGCGTTTAAGCTAATATAACAAATAATTAAGTAGTTTAGTAAAAATAATTATTTTAACATGGGATTTGATTTTGATAGAGTTGTAAGTAATCGTAAGCAATTGTTCTAAAGTTGAGGAAAGATTTATGAATAACACTCATCATATATACTGCAGCCTCGCGATCATTTGATTGAGGTGCGAATCTAGCTCTTAACAGTTTGATCGTTTGACCACGGAAACAAGGTAGTCCAGTATCTAACATTAGAGATACTAATGATATAATCGCTTCCTTATAAGGTCTGCAGCACAAAGACAAATAAATTAATGATTAGATATATATATATACAAATAAAATACATAAGGTCCTTTCACACTTTTCTAATCTGGGTCCATTCTATGTTAAAAAGTTATATTTTATTATTTTTAAATATATTTACTTATATTTGGATTGAATCTAGTTGTTCAGGAAAAACTCATTGTTGGCAATTAATACTTGGGTCTAGGCCTGGGAGGAATTGGAACATCCGATGAAATAAAGTTGTAATATTGATGTATGATGTATGTAGACATATTATATGGGTAGACAAATTAAAGAAAAATTTTACACTAAAATGTTCATGATTAGTAGTAATAATTTTTAGTACTCAAATAATATATTAAAAACAAATGTTTGGAAAAGAATAGTTTATTTTACAATAGGTAGTAATAGGTCTTTCACTCTATAATAACAATTTAAAAAAATCATAAAATTAACAAAATCTAATATGGTGTTTCTACGTATATTTGTGTATAATTTTTGTAAGATTGGAAACAAATTACACAGCGAATACACAATGAGTTAGATGAAAAAAAAAATACTTGAAATAAAATCATGTTTTCCATTAACATTTATACCAAATTCTTTATTTTAAAATTAAATATTTTATTAATAATTTTTCCAATATAAAAGATGTAGACTGTTTTATTGTCTATTATGACGCTTCGCCGTTGTAGACATATATTCTGTTTAATATATTTTATACATTTTTTTATTTGAGCCTAGATGTTGTAGCCTGAACACTAACAGAATATACTTGCCATATGTATATGGATAGATTCAATTTTATTGTTTTGGAGGACCAGACATGGAACAGAACCAGATTAGATGAGTATGAAGGGCTATTAATATCATACCTGACAGCCAAGTAGGCTTGAACACATAATTCAGTAAACCATCGAAAGGACGGAGCATCAATTTTACCACCCATTACCATTACCATTTCATCAGTGAGTTTAATGTCTGGCTCAAAGCCTAAATTACCTCCAGGCGATGACTCAAACATGAATCCAAAATCTGAAGAAAATGTAAAAATTAAGTACTGTTAAACCATGAAACTGCTGAATGTGGTCTGGTCCTAACAAGCCCACATTAATCGGAATCCACTGTATTTGAATATAAATATAACTAACCAATATGTATAATATGTCCATCAGTATCCAACATTATATTTCCATTATGTCTATCTTTAATTTGTAACAGGAATCCAATAACACTATAAGCTGCCATTGATCTGACAAAATTTCTCCGGGCATTCTAAATACAAATATAAACAAATATTATTAACTTAAGATACACAATAGGTATGTCACAAAATAATTATACATATATAATTATATTTTGTCAAAATATTTAATTCAGAAATAATTCATAGGTCACTAGATAAATCATCAAATTAAAATACCGATTATTTGTATTTTATGTTATGTGGTCTACATGAACTGTTTTTTTTTTTTTTTTTTATATTACACTTGTGTATATATTTATTATACACATTCGTTTTATAATTTATAGCTTATGAAGACAAAATAATTTTTCCAATTTAAATTTAAATGATCATGACTTGCTAACAATAAATTTTATGTTGTATACAGTTAATTTCTGACAAAGTGCAATGTGAGTGTCAGTACATCATATATTGTCAATTTTTTTGTTCTGGTAGATCAGAAGTATTTAACATTATTATCTTTTAAATAATGTAATTAAAATAATTAATATTGAATTTTCAAATGTAATACCGTTGAGCTTATTTAATATTGCCAAATAAGTAAGTAAGGAACTTACAAAGGTTAAAAATACAAGCATAAATAGTTTATAAAATTATAAGTACCTGAAATTCTTTTGTATTTTCATCGCCATAAGTTTTTATAAAATATTCATACATGCCATAGTCAGTTTGTCGACCCAATTGATCTCTTGACTTTGCATTAGGAACACATTCTATTACACCACACTAAAATTTAAATAGCATTTATTATTTTAAAATATAAATACATTTCTAAAAGAAAAAAATAAAATGTACAAATGTACAGATTTAAAATAAACTTTACATGAGTGCACATCAGATGGTTTTGGAACTCTGGGCTCATGATAGTCGGTAATTAGAGTTAAGTTTATTGCCGATAGTATCACAGAACAAGTTAACTTATTATGCGGTAATGTTAAGGTTGATAACCAATGGTGGTAAACAGTAGTTGTTAAGCATGGAATTTTATTCCTTTCAGTTCTCGGGTAGGATAGTGCATTATTTGAAAGCAAAAATAAATTATTACACTTGAAAGATGATTTTGAGCAAAGTTTGGTATAGTATTATAAAAAAAACGTGTACTTCATTCCTCGGGTATCAGTAGGAGTGGAAGTACTTTACTTATCGGACAGGATACAACTTTGGTGAATCGTGAACGTATTGTATTTGAAAGCAATGATAAATCATTGCATTTAATAAAATGATTCTGAGCAGAGCATATTATATATATTAATCGGTTATAAAATATTTTTAAATATATAGGAGTAAATCAATAAATAATAATAATATGAATATTGAAATAATAAAACAATAAATTTGTGTTAAATTTAATTTTATATGCAATCAGTATACTCTAGTAACATTTCCTAGTATCATATTTTCTTATTGGTACCTACAATTATATTTTCTAAATATTTTTTTTTTTTGTAATTTATGATTCAGAAATAGCATCCTTAATTTATTGATAATTATTTATAGGAAAATGTTTACTAACATGTCATTAAAATTAAAAATAGATAAATATTACTTACACCGGGTGCAGTAGCGACTACTCGATACGGAAATAAAAATAGATCCAAACCAACCTGTTGGAACACATTTTTAAAAATACTGATAACTTGAAGAGCCAACATATCTTGACGTACATCATCTCCAACCTAAAACAATAATTTAACACATTAACTATTTGTAAAACATTCATTATTTAATAATAGATCATACTTTAAATATAGCTGCTTGCCATGTATCCAAGCCCATCATAGAAGACGAATCAACTACTTTTTCATTTTTACCAGATGTTTGTTGATTAGATATAGCCATGGCAGTTTGTTCTAATTCATTAATACCACATTTTCTCACTCTAAACCGAGCTAAATATGGCGCTTTAGCAGCACTAATAAATTTTATATTATTTAATTTATGATTAAAAATACAGGAGGGAATCATTAAAAAAAATTATAAACCTTTGCATCGGAGTACCACTATTATAGTCTATATCAATAACCATTGCTTCTGGGTTTGAAGGTAAATAACATCCTGCTTGTACTTCAATTTTGCTCAGTGCTTCTAAGCAGGCACGTTTACGTTCAGGCCCTAATTTATTTTTAAAAATAACCAATTTTATATTAAATAAATACATTATTATTAATTTAAATTTATTTGTATTTCATTTCACCTTTAGGGAATGGCCTTATTTTGCCTGATATATCAGTAATCTGAGAAAAAAAGTCAAATTCACGTTCATAAAACTTTTTGGCAGGACCTGATAAGCAATTAACTATTGCATTAGTTAATGCATCTAATGTATCATAAAGAGCCGCTAAAAAATATATATATAATTTTAATAAATGTACATTACAATATAATGATTTTAATTATTACGTACTGTCTTTGTGTTGCATTTCTTCATCTAAATACATGTTCGTCTTCATATTCCAAATCAATTGATGAGCAACTACTTGAGACCGTAATGAAATTGATTTAATAAACTCCAAAACATAACCCATCTATTTAAAAAAAATAAAAGTATTAAAATTATAATAAGTAATAAATTACAGTAGGTATTAAAGAAATGAATTTCATACCGTATCATGCCGAAGAGTTTGCACCAATTGTGGAATGTAAAACAATACAGCATCAGCAGGATAACTTGCTAGAACACGAACAGCATATTGTGCTGTTATTGGATGTGGAGGATATTGTCTAGAGAAATATGATAACGCTTGGACAGGTGTAACCCTTGCCCATGTCAACATATAAACAAGCTGAAATTGATTAATCAATTAAATGAAAAAAAAAAAACAACATATATATGCCAAATGTAAAAGTGCTTTGTTTTTAACATACTTCAGGAGCATCACTTAAAAGTGTCTCAGTGGTCACCAAATATTGCAAGGCTTCAGGTATATGTGAAACAACCATTGGATTTGTTCTAACTAATCTACACACTTCTTTAACAATACAATCTGTGTTTTTTAATCTAACAGGTAGGAAAACACAAAGAGCAGGATTAATGTCCCAGGCAAGCCTTGTATTTTCCCGTAGGGACTTATCGGGAACATTTTTTGATTTCCAAGAAGCTACCATTTCTTCTCCGGGTACATTGAATTCAGATAGACCAGCAGGGTTTTGCCATGTGCTCAAAAATTCAATTTGAACAGCCTATAAAAAAAAATAGATTATTAGGTATGTACTTAAATATAAATTATAAATAGGTAAATGTCAAATGATTTATTATTATTTTATATTTATTAGTGTTGCACAAAAGTATTGATAATGCATTAAATAATACTAACTAATATAGCGTATTTCAGAAATGCTGGTTCACTGATTTCAAGAAACCTATTTAAAATGAACCAGTATTTCTGAGATATTTTATAAATATTAATAAGTAATAACACTAATTATTAATAAGGAATTTTATATTAGAATGTATATTATTTTTAAAGTTAAAATACATATTACCATTTTCAGAGTTCATCAATTAACCAATAAAAACAAAAATTTCAGGATAAGAACAATTGCTTAAAATTTTAACACGTGAAGCATGTGAGGAATGATTGAGACCCAAAACAGGCAGGAAGACATAGGCTGCTGGATTATGTTAAAATAATATAATAAATTCTTACCAAGAGATCTAATATGAGGATTCGTTTTTTTATATAGTCCTTGACGTATAGATCTTGATTGGCATTGCCATTTTGACGTTTCATTCTTAAATTATTAGCAGTACGCTTATTCAATGTATTTGTAGCAGATGTCGATAATGGTACAGTGTTCATCCAACCTTGAGATGTACCAGAATTTCCAGAAACAGCTCCAATACTAGATACTGTTAATTCATTTAATGATGAAATTGTTAATTGATGATCATAGTTTGAATTACTAGGTGTTTGCAAAGAACTTCCTTGAAGATCAAAATCTAAAATTATATAAAATAAGAAATGAGAAATATTGAGTAACTGTATTGAGAATATACTAATTAAAAATGATTCACCAATAAATAATTTATTCAATACTTATCTTTAATTGGTTAAAGAGCACACTTTTATTATAAATAATGCAGTAACTAATAATTTTATTTTATATTCAAATGTACCTCCGATAACACTGGCCATTAAATATTTTTTGTCAGAGTGCATAGTTTGCCAAAATTTTGTAAGAGCAAGTATATCATCTCGCAGTTCTGAGCCACGTTGAGTTGGACATTGAACAGGTGTTGTAAACGTATCAAAGCAAGCACAATAAACGCGTTCTCTGAGTATATTTTTCCCTAATGACTTTGGTAATACATCCCCTTGTAGTAATGTTAGTCCACATTGTAATAGTCTAAAATATTTATAAACCATTATTTATTTTAAGTATTTTGTAAATAAAATGAAAATTATAGATTTCAGATTTGTTGGAGGTAAATTTGATATATCTCAGGGTTACCTAAATCTTGTTCCAATAGCATCTATATGACGACTAATGAAAGCATCAGAAGTTCCGACACTCATAGGTAATGATCGATGCAACATCATAGCCAACATTTCTACCTTTTCTTGACTACAAGATTTTACATTATCCACCACTTCGGATATATACTAATACATTTATTCAATAAAATATAATATTAAATACTCATATAATTTATATGATTTCAAATATGTAAATCTTACTTGAACCCAAACATCATGTGGTTTAACAAAAGGAGGATTAGGTTCCAAAGTGCATCCTTCATATACTGCAAGTGGACTTACTTGTTCTATATCTTTAGCAAATAAACCCATACGACTATCAATTGTATACTATGTATATGTATATAAATATATACATATAAAAAAAAAATATATATAAATATTTAAAAATGACTATATTATGTATTTATATAAATTGATTTTGATAATTAATATATACCTGCCAAGCTGCAAACATTTCCTGTAAGAATTGCAATTCTAAATCTGGCCGGGAAGTAGTTAACCACTGCCAACATTCAACAGCAGTTCTCATTGCCTTAGTGGTAAACAACATTACTTGAGACCATGCGACAACATGTACCAATTTTCTTGTACATCCTAGGTAGTAAAACAAAAAATATTTCTATAATATAACTTGTTCATTATAAATTATAAAACAAGAAAAATAAATACAAATTACCGGAAATAGATATAAGTAAAGCTGTGGCGGTCCATAACGCATTATGATGCATATTATTAATATCATTATCACAAGCGAGCCAAATTTTCGCAATCACATTGTCTACTAATTGTTCAGGACTATTTTCATACGCTGATATCATACCGGACACAATACCTGCAAAATGACTTCTCAAACCTAATGTTGTGATGTATAAAGATGAATCTGTTTTTACACAGCGTGGTCTTTTATCCAACGTCATTTTCTAAATAAAAAATATAATTAATTTATAATATTTAGATTAGTTAATATTAATATAATCATAAATACCGATAATGGAGCTGCATGGAAATTGAGACCACTACTTTGTAAGATACTTTCAGTAGCTAATGCTAATCCTGAATGATGCCAATATGAAGAACTGGGAATTTGAGTTAAATAATGTTGTAAATGTGATCGAGTAGCACTAGGAGCCCATTTCATTGCTTCTTGAATGAAACCTAATGATCTTGCTGCAAAGTCATTAGTAGTACTCTGAAATAAATTTAATTCAAAAGATATATTTTCTACGGAGATATTAATATATTATGGTAAAAGCTAAAATTCCCAGGCAAATGACCATGGTAATTATGCAATAAGTTATACCTGTGCCTTAAATCGAGACATACCTAATTTTGAACAACACTGTTTATGCAAACTTGTAACACCTGATACATTTTAGTATTTTACAGTAGTTTATTATTATTAAATATAGCAAATGTAAAACAATTTTTAACCCTTGGACAAACAATAATAAAAATAATAACTCATTATATCATTAAGTATAATTCTCCAATAACTATTTTTGTAATATATTTTTGGTAGTCAACATATCTTGTGTAGTTTTCAGTGCATCTACATATAAGCAATGACTAAGCAAATTTGTGTACCCAATTTAAAAGAAAATTAAAGCAGTGATTTCCTAAGTGATACACATTTTGTTGAACGCAAAGAAGAAATAGAATAAATGATTATTTAAAGAAAACAAAATAGATAGTAATAAATTAAACTGTAAAATACTGAAATTTGCTGGTGCTATAGATTTATAAAATTACATTAATCACAACTAGATAACAACACAATTTAACACGGACAAAAGGTTTTGTATTTTGCATTGAAATTTTTGAAGTATGTTTAATTTAAGTTTTTGCATATAACAGTATATATATGTATTTTTTTTTATTACTTCTCTAGCTTCAAGTGTATCCATTAACACAAGTGTAAATGGAGAAGATGGTATTTGAATGCACGGTGTCTCATTATTGGCATTTAATTCTAAAGAATATGATAAAACTTGAAGTATGTCACACATAGTCCAAAGTACATGTTGATTCCATAATAAGTGTGGAAACCTATAACAAGTTCAATTTTATTTATATTTTGTTATTGGTTTAACAATCACGTTTATTTTTTTATCTGTGAACAACTTTTCGACCAGGAGTTAAGTAGGAATTTTAGAGTTAAGAGCTTTTTTAATAGAAAATTGGTTCTAGTTGGTAATTTTCCCATTTTTCTAGTAATTTCCTTTAATGTAAAGGAAAAATAACAATTAGAGTTGTTATAATTACTGATTTTTAAAAAATAAATAATATTATAACAAATTTTGCTTAGAATCGTTTTTCAAATGCAATGATTTATCTTTGCTTTTAAATTAAAAATAATAACAATACACTATTTTATTTAAGGATCGAAGATAAGATGGACTAAATCTGCCATCTTTATCTAGATGGCTTTTTTAAAATTGTATTTATTTAAGTTTTACATATTATAGGTAATCTTCTATTAAAAGCACAGTTAAAAGTTATAAATAAATAATAAAGTAATAATAAATAATAAAGTTGTAAATATAAGTTAATATATATTAAAATGCATTGGAATTCTAATAATCCTGAAGTCAGCCTATAATAGATTTGATTTTATAAGTCCATTCAATATTTGGGCTGATTTTTTTGTTACAACAAACCATACGATAAATAAAGGTCATATTACACAGATCTGAATAAATTATTTATACTTTTATAAAATTATATTTTATGATGCAATCAATTTATCAAAAAAATTTGATTAGAATTCAATTTACCAAATATAATTGAAACATACTTGCTAACAAGTCCAGATAGCCATTTATCTGCCACACATTGAATTAATTTGTGCATGTGATTAAAGTTCACCAATAACAATTGAGCATGATACTCCAACTTTTTTTCTCTAGTTTCATCTTTTGCTTGTGTAGACATGGCATTTAAAAACAAAGAAAATACTTTATCTCCGACACTGGAAACACAATGCCATAAACCAGTTTTATCTTTTTGAATAGCATAATCTGATAAATAGTCAAAAATTGGCTGTAGACTTGGATCATTTGAATTTTGAATACGCATAGTTTCTAAATAGTACACAGACAACAAATAAGTTGCCTGTGCAAACGATAATTTATTTACAGCTGCTGTTACTTCTGGCGGAGCTGGATTAAGGTGTTGAAGTATTTGAGACTTGAGTTCTTGAAGCTGATTCTGCAAAAGCAAAATTTTTTTTTATTATTTATAGATTTTAAATGAAATTTATTTTATAAAATAACTCACCAAAGAAACGCTTTCATTTCTAACAGCAGAAGTATACTGCAATTCACGCATTTGAGATCTTGTTGAAGTTTGTGTAACAAGACATGGTGATTTAATAGCTATTTCTTTTACACCCTCATACCATTCACTAGGCCACAATCCTACAAAATAAGAGTTGAAAATGAATAATAAAATAAAACAATTTAAAATTAAATTTACCAGAATCATTTGTGAAACCCATGACTACACAGTATAACCAAAAATCTCTAAATAACTTATGCAATCTAGGTTTTGGTTGTATAATAGCTGGTAAACGACGTATGAGTACCGCAATTACTGGAATTAGCATTCCTAAATTCCCAGCACTGCTAGAAGCCTAAGGAAATAAATACATTTACGTATTAGTACGTTTATTGTATTAACATAAACAACAGCAATTATTCACCTTGTTAGCAACCGGAGCTTTCTCTGAAGCTCGTTTTCCTTCAAGACCAAGTTGTACAAACAGTTCTAATAATCTAACGAGAAGTTCATTCATTTCATTTTCACCTTTAATATTAGAAGCAATGTTAGCCAAGGCATTTATAACAGCACCAGAAACATGTCTAAATAAAAATTCACAGTATTATGAAAAGTTACAAAATTACCCCTGTAATTAAAAATACCTATATTGATTTGATTGATCATGACTATATAAAGCATTACCAGCTTCTACAGTGATTGTTGAAAACATGCGCATTATTTCTTCATAAACATTCATCTAAATATATTCAAGTTTAGTATCATCTTATATTAATATTAATTATTTAATGAAAAACCATATTGACATACATCACATTTTGCAATAATCATACATCCAAGCTGATCAACAATAAGCACATCTATAGAACTTGGAACACGGCAAAATCGTTGCTGGAAAAACTGCAAAATAGTATCTGATGTCTTTGCTGTATCCCTTAAACTAACAGCAATGTGACCTAACATCACTATGGTATTTGCTTGAATCAATGAAGAATCACTAAAAACATTATTAATAATTTAATAAAACAACAATATTTATTAATATATAGTAGAAACCATTTTGAACAATCTTGTTAACTAACGTACTTAAAACATATAAAGTATGACATCCAATAAAACAACATATCAGTTTGTATTTTTTTTAATAATAATTAATAACTGTACAACTCAGAAACTTACAAATTATAACATTAATTAAATTTAATAATCTAATTCATTAGATTGTATACTAGTGTTATAGGAAACTTGAAAATTTCCAATATTATTCTAAATAGTTTCTACAATAAATTATAGTGTAATAGAATATTACTTTTTAGATTTTTCTGCAGTATACAAACGGTTAGATAAAGATGCTAAAAGTGCTGGTACACAAAAAGGATCTAATGTATATGCTGCTCTTAATGCGATACAAAGATTTTCAATTGATGAATTTCGAAGTCTTTCAAACTGCGATTCAACATGATTTGATATTGGTTTTATTTCATTAACACCATTAACTAAAAACATTTTAAACATAATTTGAATACTTATTCTATAATCTATTGAAAAATTTACAGTATTTGATATATTTCAATAACGTCCTAATTTATAATTTATAGATTATATTCATGGTGCATATGAGCATTTATTAATTTAATGTACGGGGGGCATTGAAGCTTATTGTTTAATATTAAATGGGTTTTATATATTTATTTAATTTTTTTCTCACCAGTAATTGTTAATCCTTTAGATGTTTGCTTTTCAGAGTGAAATTTATTTAATTTTGATAAAATTTGTGATGGCTGAACAAGAAAATCACGAAGACATTGGATACACGTGCTGGCTATACTAGGAAATTTTTCAGATAGTTTACCCAAACCCTGTAATCAATCCGTTTATTTAATTATATACATTTGACTTTGATAGTATCAATAGTATCATAAATAATATTGTTTCAGTTTACATTTAATATATATATATATATATATATGTATTATATATTAATAAATATATTAAATTGTAAACTAAATATTAATAAGTACCTCCATACAAACTAGAATCAATGGCATATGTGCTAATGCTTGTTTTACATTATTACTTGAGTTAATTTTTTCCATTAAACGACCACATAAGTTATCAGCACCTAGGAACAAGTATATTTAAACTAAATATATTAAGTATTAATGAAAATAAATAAATTATAATCTATAATAACAAAATTGGCATTTTAAAATTAAGTTTTAAGTAGTAGAAATAAAATATTTTATTAGTACAATAATTATTGACTGAAGTTGTTAATATACATTAACACAATAACAATATTTGATTACTTGAAATTAAAACGTAACTTGTGGATATATTATTTCAAAATATATAATGAGTATTTGTTACGATTTATAATAATATTATATTATTAATCTAGACGTTTAGATGGTTAATTTTTGGTACGCGCTGAAGATTACAACTTAGTTGTTAAATACGTATACACAAAATAAAATTGCATAATATTGTGACTTCGGATATATAATATAATACTATAATATTATTTAATTGATATCAGTATTAAATATTACTTTAGGATTTACTTGATTTATCTTCCTGAAGTGATATTTATATTATAAATTTAGAGATAAAAATATTTTAATTTTTAGCGTACATAAATTGATCAATGAAACATTTCATGTATGTGTGATATATAAAAACAATTTTCAAAAAACTCAATCATAATATTTTAGAAATTGCAAAATACAATTTTGATTGGTATACTCATTTATCATTAATTAAATATTATAAAAATATAGGTATACAAGTATATTTAATCTATATATATTTGTAATCAATGTTCATAATATCTAAATTATAAATTTTTAAACTTACCAGCTTCATCCCTAGTAGCCCAAACCAATAAATCCACACAAGCAGCATTTGCTAATACATTAATTTTAAATTTATTTATTGTTGTAAAATGTGAATCTTTGTCTTCACGTTCAGATGTTTCTTGTAATACACCAGATTGTAATTCAGTCTGACCATTCAAGAATAGGTCTTTTATAAACTCTTGAACATCTTTGGTAAACGGAAGTGGTAAATCTAAAGCAGCAATTTAATTCAATTAATAATTTTAAGTTATATTAAATTGGCAATAATATGTATTTTATACCTTGTTGATATTGAAGTAATTCTCTCAGTAATGAAGCAATAACCAAGTTTAATATTTCACTGAAACTACGATAACAAAATGTTTTACTTTCGCCAGATATATGAAACTCAAGTGCTAAACTGTCCACAAAACCCAAAACATCAGATGTAAGGATTTTTTTAGCAATAGATAGAACAGTCTAAATAAAAATTTTGAAATATTAATAATTAACATAATATAGATATAAATATAGACATAATAAATTTAGGAAAATTTTCAAAATAATAAAATTAATAAATTGCTTACTTGTAGATGACCCAAGGGAAACATTAATGTTGATGATTTGTGATCTATAGAGGAATCAGTAAATCTTGTATATGGAAATTGGTTAAAACTTGATCCGTATTTAAAGAAAAAATAATTAGACATATTGTTTGGCGCTTGGGAACCCAACTTGCATTCTGATTTGTATATCATTCTATTGCTATATAAAATAAATAGATAAAAAAATGTAAAAATTTGTTATGTTATATTTAATTATAATTATGAATATTATATTTACTTGAGATCATTCATTGGATCAAGTGAACTTAGTGTCATTATGTCGAGTGACGCTAAATTTAAATTTAAAGATAATGATCGAGGAATAATAGAACTGAAATAAAATAAATGTATTATTAATATTTACCAATTTAAATACAAGTAGGTTAAATAAATATTACCGAAAGTTGGAAAAACTCTTCTTTTTAGCAATGTTAAGATCAGGAATAGGTATTGGGGTTTGTTGAATAGGAGCACTAGGTTTTGGAAACAAACGACATAGAAGTGGAGGGTCACTCAATGTTGCTCGGCCCATTGATCTAGCCAAGCCTATAAAACATGGAATGGTTGCTTTGCACAATGTTGCTAAAACATTAAAATCATATATTAATATGCTTTAAAAATGAATTCTATATGCAGTTACATAAGATATATAGAAAGTTTGGAAAAGTTTAATAATTTTTGTACATAAAGAAAGTTTCCAAACTTTCCACACATTCTATATGATAACATTTCTTACACAACACGTACATTTAGCTATATCATTTAGTTTGTCGGATTTTGCTGATCTAATCATATTTGACAATTTACTAAGGGATTTTATTTGGGCTTCAATGATTTTTTCTCTAGAGACTGGATGGCGAGTTGCAATATCTGTTAATAAAGTGTTCAGGCAAAAACTCATTCTTTCTGCTACTGGTATTCCTATATAAAAAATAGACTTGTTAAATTAATAAAAAAAAAAATATTATCGATAGCTAATAAAATTATAAAACTAACTTTCTCTTGGAAAGTATTTGATTTCGTCAACCCATTGCATTTTCCCCAAATTATGCAGTAGCTTTAGTAAGTACGGAAGTATATGATCGATGTGTTGAAAGTTTGACTCTAACAGGTATATTCCCAACGCAATTATAGAATCTTGGCCTCTTTGATCCATCTTGAACATCCCCTGATGGCTCTCTTGTGGGCACAACGAAAACAATGTTTGGATCTATTGGGTATGATAAAATTTAAATGAAAAATTAATAGACACCTATGCTAAATATTTTATATTTATTAAACGGTTTAGTATTATTTACTTTTTCCCATGGTATATCCTTTTGTGAGGCCAAAGACCGAGCCAAATGTTGTATGGTTTTTTGAAAGAAATTCTTTTCGTCAGTAGCCATTGTGCACATGAATGATTACACTATGCTGTTTTATTTAAAAAAAAAATATGTTGTCCACTTTTATTACATTGAGTTCAGTGTATAGTGATTATGGTTATACAATAATAATTACGGTGCAGCAAATTAACTGTGCATAATTTAAGTAATCATTAAAGTGGGCGACCTCGTATTCGAAACCAAAACAAGAAGTTTCGGACTTTAAAGCCACCGCCGTACGACTAGTCCTCTCCCAATCTCCCCTTACAATGACTATTGACTACAGACAAAAATACTTGTAATTATTAGGAAATTTCTCGTTTCACGTTATCACAACGGACTAAAAAGTCAATAATGTATTCTGTGATATTATCACAGAGTAATAATGAAGAGGATATTATCCTAAAAATATTGATATTACTTTATCACTAACATGATAAAGACATCAAAAGTCAAAATAACATAATCATACACTTGATTCTTCAGTTATTGTTAATTCTGTGTTATTATCGTTGGATATGATATTTTGTACTGCCGATTTATAATCAAGCCGATTGTATTATTTGTGTTGTGTTGACAGGGTATTGAAATTTGAAACTTTTAATATTACGAGTTTTCAAATGACGGATACATTAATCGTTGAAATTTAAGTATTTTACAGTTGTTTATTTTTTTAAATCTATTGGTTGTTATTGGTTTTTACAACCGTTTACTACTGACCTACCATAGCCATGGGTTTTAGTATGAAAACCAGGTATATTGCATTCATCCTTTACTCGTTGATATTCGTCACGTCTGTCGTGTCGTACTACGGGTTTAAAGGCATTCAAAATTCGTTACACTACTTGGTAGTCCATTCAGGAAACATAAATCTCCAAGTCAAAAACGAAGGATACCATAGGTACGAAATATCTACAACCTGTAATTACAATTAACCATTGAATATTATTATTTATAATTTTTGTTATCCACTTACTGCTTCCGGTTTTAGAATTCTCCATACAACAGTAACGGCTGACTACGAGACGTCCAATCGTAAAGACTGTGCGTTGACATTACGATATGACTTTCCAGCTGATATCTACGTAGACAAATATGAATTGGCTACTATCGCTTACAACCGAAAAGTTAGTATTTATGTTATTTTAATTAGTTTACAATAAATTAAATGTTGTTTTATAGGTGGAATTTTATGTGGACAATAAATTCATTGATGTAGAAACACCAGCTCACAAATCAGATCCATTCGTTCTTTACGTTGTTAACTATACACTTCCGGATACTGCAAATAAATTGATTGAAACAGAATTCCCCTTTCATTTGAGGTATCAAAAAGCTGCTGAGGATAGTCGTTACAAAGAGGTTCGATTTGGCGATGCTTATTCAGATGTCCAGTTGCTGTACTTGTGTAAAGGACCGACAAATTCTAATTGGAAACAGTTTCCACTCAATTCTGGTGAATGGATTCCTGTAAGTGTTCAAATACTTCAATATAGATTTTTGTTTTTAAATCAAAATAGTCTCACTGATGTCTTCTTAAGATGAAGCACCTATGAGTATATAAATTAATTAAATACAAATATTAGGTACTACTACATATTTACTTATATTTTAGATTCTGAGTAGAGTGAGAAAGCTAGTAATTTTACAATGATGTTAATTTTAAATATTTTTCCATGCACAACTTTTCAACCAGAAAGCTTGGCTCAATCGGTACTTACATGTATAGATTGAATTTTGATTCTTAAATTTCAGAATCTAAATTATTACAATAAATCAAAATTACAAAAGCTTTATTAAACACCTAAAAAACACAATTTTTTTATTTTTGAAATTTATTTTGTTAGCATTATTTAAATTGAATAAAATTAGAATACAATGCACCAATGTAAAAATTCATCTTCTTTCAAATAAAAAATAATAATTGAAATACGATTTTTATTATTATCGTTTTCCAGTAAAGTTATTTTTACTCATTGGAATGATGCAATTTAATTTTATTCCGTACAGCGATATTGACTTACGTGTAAGCTGGTTCATACGTATGCTATCGTGGAAGTAGTAGAATTCAGGCACACTAACAACCATTCATTACTAATACAACAATGCAGACTGAACCATCACTTTTTGATGTGTTTAGAAATTCCCAGAATTTTGCCCCTAATAAATTGTTGACACCAGGCCCCTTAAGAGACCGTGATACCTGCATATGAAGTCTCCATCTAACCAATTGATAATATAGGTACAAAACTATTTTTATCACAAATTTGAAACTAATATAAGAGTAAATACTGTAGTGTCATTTTTTCTGAAATTTAAATTTTGTAAAGAGATAACTATTTTTAAATTCCATTAATTTAAATAGATATATTTTTCATTAAAATTTAAAGTTTGAAAAAATACGATACTTATTGCATAAATAATGATCTTGTCTATACAGTTGGTAATAGATCAATTTATTCTAATATTAGAAATGACAAATTTGTGATGAAAATGCTGAATGTACATTTTGTATATTATTCATTGGTTAGACAAAGATAGTAAATAGAGATTTAGTAGAGATTGGCAATGGGTTAACAATTCACCCCATAAAAATTGGGAAACCAAACAATAAGTTATACATTTATTAGAAAAAATAATGGAAATGGAAAACTGGATTTATGTTTAAGAACATGAAATGTACAAATTCTTTGCAAATGTGGAATTGTAGATATTTAATATGATGTAGTAAAAATTGAAAGACAAAAACTTATTGAATTGAAGTTGTTCTGCTACAAGAGATTGATGGGTAGAAAAAGGAACTGTTAATTTAAAATATATAATTATTTTATTTGGTAGATGTAACAATCGAGTACAATTTGGAGTGGGTTTTGCAAATACATAATAGTCTGATATTAATTTAAACTCAATTACTATTTAACTATTGAACTATTATGTTTAACTTTTGAAGTATGCATCTACAGAGGACAAAATACAAAAATAGTTCAAGAATTTTAAAACACTATACCATAATTATATGCCTAATCTTTAAGTATAAATAATAATAATAGTGGCCATTAAAAAAACAACTGAATAATGTAGATTAGGGATTTTTGAAAGGAAAGTCTTATTGGAAACAGTCAATTATCAAAGAGCATATGGATATACACAATTTTCTGTTTTATTCACATAATATAGTGGGTTATTATGAGTAGTAATTGATCATTGATATATGTAGATATTATATATATTATACATTCATAAGCATAAGTACAAGTTACCAACCATGACTTGAAAAAGACATAAAATTATATTTCTAACATAGATTGATTTTTTTTATTTTTTTGCTAAAAGTTCTTAAAAAATTTGAATAATACAATTTGTATATGGTTAAAACTATTAACTTAATTTTGATAGGACTTAAGGGAATAAAATAGAAATGTGAGAAAGTCGATTTAAAGTAAACAGAACTATGGGCCTCATGATAAATTTATAACAGTTTTCAGAATCCACATTACAAAACTATAGGGTGTTCCATAGGGAACGCGGGTTTTAAAAATATTACAGATTTCTAATTTTTTTACAAAAAAGCACTATTTTATATTTTTACAAAAAGTATATCTTCCGATTTAATAAAGAAAAACAATATTTAGCATATGACTGCAGGCATTTATTCTTTCGATGGAGTTTGCAATACATTTTTTATATACTTTTCAATTGATTTGTTTAATTACATGTTGAATGTCCTACTTTAATGCTTTGAGGTTTGGTGACTCAAACAAATGATTTAATTACACCATGTGTAATAATGACATGGTGTAAGATTGTATGACCTTGCAGGTTATTCCTCATTGCCATGAAGTGAAATTACTTGTTCCGTGAATTTTTCATGCAGCAAAGCAATTGTTTTACAAGGACATTTTATCCTTATGTAAAATGAGATTTGAATTAATCGCATCTTTCCAACCCCCCTCACCAAGGAAATTTTGTTTTTGCAAAATTTGTATTTTAATTTTAACTTCAAAAATGGCTTGGAGAGAAAACATCCTACATTTCCTTTCGTGGGAAGTGTGGCAGGTAGCCCTAGGATAAGTCATGGCATATTTTTTTTTTTTCATTATTAAATTAGAAGATAATATAATAAATGTAAAAATATAAAATAGGTCCTTTTTCATGAAAAATTTATTGGGACAGTGGGACATTATAGATTAATTAGTATGTTGAAAATAGAATATGTTTATGTGATAGAGAGAGACATAAAATTGCTGTTACCAATCTGTGAACCATGTATAGATCAACAAATAAGAGACTGGAGAAGAAAGGCATAACTTGAAATTAAAGGAACTAAGTAAGCATTTAGATGTAGTGAATGAGATAAAAAGAAAGATTGGAATTGGTAGGTCATGTGTGGAGGAAATTAAATTTAATCGTTAAAATAGTATTACAGGAAAGTCCAAGAGGTAGAAGACCATTAAAAAATATAATTATAATATTAGAATGTTAATATATTATGCTTTTGGGATTGAAATTAAATTAAAAGATACCATTAAAAAAATATATATCATAATAATAAATGTAATTTTTATCAGCATCATTTTCAAATTTTGTCTATGCTATAAACAATTGTTGAGTATTAAAATGTATCTTGTTTCCATTATGTCAAAATGGTTTTTGAAACGGCTCAACTAAAATTATATATAAAAACATATATAAGTAATAGTTGATATTTATTATACATTTATTTTTATTTATGTTTTAGGCCAGTTATGTAAAAGTTAACAAAGACGTAGTAATGTATGTACCAGTGGGTGATATGAATAGTTTGCCATGGGTGAGCCTTATTACACACGGTGTTGTATTGTTGGGTACCTATTACATTCTTCGCCGTTTAATGGCCACTCCATCACCAGATTATGCAATCATCAAACTTGCTCCGGTTAAATGTTAAATTAATCATACATTACAGCTGATACTACTTTTTAAGACTAATAATTATTGATTATATATTATTATTATTTTGAAAATCCTACAGGTCTATAAGAATGTTGTATTTTAAAAACTTGTGTTAGTTACATTTAGATTTACTCAATGTTTTAGTTATATTTTGCAAAGCGACCTAATAATACTATGTATTGTCATAATTTTGTATTTAATTGCAACAAACTACATTTAATGGCTATATTATGTATATTGTATAATGTATATATATATATATATATATATATATATATATTATATTACATTTTTTCGTTTGTTTATACAAAGTTCCTATATGATTTAAATGATATTGTATTTCGTCTATCAACGCCTATTTCAGTATACAATAATTATATTTTATATCTATAGTTGACCTCATTACTATAATATACTTATTGTTAATTTTAATAACGAATAAAAAAAATGCCTTTGATTTATTTGATTTTATATATTTATTTTGTGGTATTCAGTGTACACGGTTTTACGGCGAGCGTGTGTTGTCCAATAACAGACGATGGCGTTAATATCATACTAGTGTTTTATACATAGGCGGAAATGGGGAGGGGGACTAAGTGCCTCCAAAATTTTCATTAGCCCTCCCAAATATTTCATTGGCTTCCTAAAAATTTTTATGTCATAAATGATGTTATATTTTTTTCCCCATTTTGATTTCGGATATTTGAGGACCCTCATTGCTATTTTTAAAAAAAATGTGATAATTTATTTTATGAAAGGAAATCAAAAAATATAAACAACATAGAAATTATTGATAAATTTGCTGAATAAAATATAGAACAATAATAATAATAAAGGCGAATGCAATTTAATTTAATATTATAATATTGATTTAAATACTTTAAAAATATAACTATATACATTTGATTATTATGTTATTGTATGTTGTTATACCCGTGTAAATGTAAAAAAAAATATGGGTTTTGAACTGTAGACGGCTCTCACTGATGTTAAAAATGTTTGCCCCCTTCCCCCCTCCCCTGAAATTTTAGTGGATTTCCGGCTATATGGTTTTATACCGTCGTAATAATAACATAATATTATATTAGTCCACTTCGGGACGGCGGAGCGCGATGACCGGCGGAAATTTTTTTCAGACGTTCGCGTTAAATATAGATAACCTGCGTGTGCTCTATTGGGAAAACGGTGGACGTGTGCCAGGACAACTACCGGACCAAATGTCGGTCCGTTTGAGAAACAAATGATGTTTTGAAGTGTATTATTGTACCGAATATATATATACCTGCAGTATAGCCAGCCCATCGGTGTGTACAAAACGAACGTATATTATATTTACGCGTTTCGGAACATGGAGTCGCGAAAAGTCGAGGAAAACGGTAAAACACTGGTGCACGGGAAACCGCAAAAAAGTTCGTATACCTACGTAATATATATATTATTTGATAATAAATTCTTTTTTTTCCGAGGGGAAAACGATTATGTGATTATGTGATCCGCCGTGATTAGAGAACAGTATAGGTACCTATATTATACCTATACTTATAGGTAGGTACCTATATGGTTCTTTTTTCGAATTGCAACTTTTTTGTTGCATTTTTTTTTCAACTTGCACATTAAAAAAAAAATAATAATAATTTGTTAGGAACATAATTTTTCTCCCATGCAATTAAAGTGGTTATATATATATATAAATATAAGAATTAATTTTTAAATAAGTTAAAGTAGGTGTACCTGTTATGTACATTTAAAGTATGATAATATATACTTCCATTATTTTTATTTATTCGCTGTGCCTATACTTATTTTATTTTTTTGACGTTCTAAAAAAATGCTTTTGTTCGTGGAAAAAAAGTACCTATGTGTTGAGACGATCGAATTCATTTCAAGTTCGTTACTTTTAAACACTGGATAATCGCGGCAATACCTGTAACAGAATGTCGGAATAATATAATACGATTTGGTTACCTACCTATTTGGGTACCTACCCTGTGGTGGATTTAACGAAAAAGGCCCAGGCAGCAAACGATATACAGGGGGCCCGTTAAAAGTACCTATAATTATAATATATTGTCTTATTGTCAATTTTTAACGTGTACCTCGTACTTTTATTCACCTATACAAGGATAAATGGGAAAAATGAAAAGCCATTCAATAATATGGTTTTAAATAAAAAAAAAGAAAAAATACATTCGAATTGTGTTCGTTGCCTTGAAATATACAGTGTGTCTTTAGGAAAACTTGCAAGACTATATAGTTTGAAACTCTTGTACAGGAAAACTGCAGGAAACACTACCTACTTATATCTCCACGAGCTTTTAACGAATTCGAGTTGGGTTTTTTCATGTAGATATAGACACCTAGCTAAAAGAAAAGAAAAAACGGTATCTATATATAGTTACACATTTATTGTACTTGCGTTTTATGATTTTGGGTCATGCGTAGTAAGACGAATTTTTTTAAAAATTGTGTTTTTAAAAATAGTGTGGCAACCACTATTTTTGACGTCAGATTTGGACGTGCGTAAGGTTGGTACGTCCAAATGTACATTTTTATTTGATTTTTATATGTATTAATCATGGTCTCTTAAACCCAAAATTTACAATAGTTGCAGCTGTTTAAAATTTTAAATGGATGTAACTATAATAGGTATACACAGGTCAATTTTAATTTTTTGGTTTTTTAATCGATCCCGGCAGGATCGTCCTGAGGATTTACGGAGACTGGGGAAAAGAAAATTTGTGGGACCTAATAATATAGTTGATTAGAGGATGGTCATTTATCAGGTGGTTAACCTCCTTTCAATTCAATTGGTTTAAGGAAAATTAATTTTATGCCACAACACACACAGAAATACATTTTAGAATCTTAATGTTTTTTTTTTTTTTTGTACCAGATTAATAATGATGAAATAATAAAAGAATTTATATACTAACTACAGATGCACTAACTACAAATAATAAATAAAAATATTGGGAGTTATTTATACAATAGCTGTAATAAATTAGATGATTGATCAAAAACTGATTTATTTAAGTTATAGAGGACGCCACACACCCGTTTTTTAAGGGGTTTTGTATAGGCATTTTTTATGATATTCCTGTAAATGTTAATCCTTAAAAAAGTCAAAATCTTACAATATTCAATTGCTTATGAAAAACATAATATTAACACCAAGCAAAAATTGCTCCGTCAAAATTTAGTAAATGTAAGCTTTTTATTGATATAAAAAAATAAAAATAATCTGCGATTATTCTAGCCGACCAAATACTTAAAGTACGAGACTATTTTTATGGACTATTTTTCTGGGTGTGGCGTCCTCTTGAAATTATGTTAGCGTGGCCATTTTTAAGGGGTCTTATACAGGAAATTTTTTGAAAATTTTAAGAAAAAATGCATTTAGAAATGAATAATAATTGGTTCTATTACTATATAATTTTTATTGTATTTATTTTTTATGATTTATAAAATATATTTGTATTTCTCATTTAGGTATAACAACTTAAAAACATCGTAAAAAGATGAAACAAAAAAATAAATTATAAAGAATAACATTATCTAGCATCCCACGTAGCCGTTTTGTAATGTGTGCATTTAAACACGTTTTATGAGTTATTAAAAAACTAACTTTTTTTTATTTTTTTAAAATAAATATAACTTTTAAAAAATTTAATTAACGAAAAAAAGCTACGTAAAGCACTAGATAATGTTGTTGTCTATCATTTTTTTTTTTTTGGTTCATATTTCTAAGATGTTATTGTAAGTTATTAAAAATTAGAAATTCTAACATGGGTTTGTCTGTGAAAATTGTTTGCGCGGACGCCTGACATCCTTAATATAGGTATTCGGTATAGATACCTACCTAATATGTGTTATAGTCTATAGGTAGGTATTCATTAAATACAATTTACCTATACCTATAGGTATATTTTTATTTATAAGTTATTTTGATACTTTTAATGTACCTAAATAAAAGTGTCTGTAATATCATATTTATACCTATAGGTACTTTAGATAGACAACAAATTATATACTTATATTGATAGATTGCTCTGAAGATGGTTTTTAATTAAATTCAATTTTGAAAACTAACTGCTAAGGCATAGTTAGTACTTAGTAATATTTTTAAGTAATATTCTTAACATCAAAGAAACATTACTTTATATTATGTTATCCGCATTGTAATCAAGAATTTTTTTCCACGATATTTAGATAGGTTAGGTCTAGCTAATTATTTCGGAAACAATTTTCTTTCTTGATATCCTATTAGTTTCAACAATATTTTCTATAGTAGTATTTGAAGATCCATACAATTTTTCATCAACTTTTCTTTATTGGTTCCAATATCACTTTCAATTTTCACGATGAAAATAAAAACAAATGATTTTAGATTCTGAGCTTAGCTAGGGAGCTATAGTGGTTTTATACAATGATGTTTATTTTTCATTTTTCTGTAAACACTTTTTCTAGTAGAAGGAGTGCTCCGATCTCTACAATCTTACCCGGTTTTCAGTAGAAAATTGCGTCTAGTTGGTACTTTAAAGAAGACATTTTTCAATTATTTTAATGCGTAAGGAAAAACGACCAAAAATGACAAAAAAATGGCAAAAATACGAATTCGTCAAATCGAGATTTTTAATTTTTTCATAATTTCGAAAATAATGACTGTAAAATCTTGAAATTTACATAGAATATTTAATTTAGTAATATGTTTATATTGATTAAATTTTTTAATTTTTTTTTTACAATTTTGGGCTTTTTATAGACATTTTAGATTTCGAGGTTTTTAAGTACTAAAAGAGATAATTTTGGGGTTTAAGACCTGAAAATTTTATTCAATGTTAAATATACGTTAATTTAAACTTCTAATTAAATTTAAAAATCTCGAAAATCCGTAAAATGCAATATATCTACCAAAAGAATCCTGTCCTGTAAGCGAAGTACATCCACCCTTACTGACATGCAACGAGCGAAATGCTTCCATCCCCACTTTTTTTTTATGTTTTTTTTTATACTTCATTGTTTCAAAATTGGTAAAAAATATTCATTTTTGAAATGGGGTTTTTTGCTTATAGAACGCAGGTACCTAAGAAGATGTAGACTTGAATAATCAAACGTTTTTTTATTTTAAACTGAGGTAGTATTTCAAGATTTTCACAAATTTGAATTACTTACATTAAATATTACTTATATATACCTATATGTATATATAATCGTAACTATATGCGTATAATGTATCTATAAAATTATATAGGTACTGAGCCTGTTCATCGGTGGAAATACGCGGACTCTGTTCACCCTTCCCTAAGGACAATCCTGATTGATACATCAAAATAACTCTAAGAAATCAGTATATCCAATTATTGTGTTAAAAATTGATTGAGCTATATTGTTTTAAACTACAAAAAAATATTTAATTTTTAATACTCAATAATATTTTTTTAATAATTTATGTAATTTATATGCAATAACTTTATTATTCTACCTAATACTTACCTATAATAATAACAAGAATATCTACCTAGGTTAATTTTGGAACCATGATTGATACACTTAATTATTATTTAAATTAAATTCCATCTATTCGAATCTTTTTATTTGTTTTACTCTACGCATGCGTAAATCTAAAAGAGCCAAAATTAAAAAATCGGTACGTACCTAACGATTGAATCAAGTATTATATATAAAAAGTAGTTTTCTGAAAAAAAAAAATAAACATCATTGTAGAACCACTCAGAAACCCTCAGAAGCCAGAATCTGAAGTACCTACACAAAAAATATTAATATTTTGTAGGTTTCGACGGAGCAAGGGAACTATATTGTAAATTTACAATGATGTTTTTTTTTTTTTCCGGAATTAACATTTTGAGTATAGAAGATTTTTTTCGATCGGCACAGTGGTAAATGAGTATAGGTATACTAATTTTCCGGTCGGGAGTTTTACCAAAAAGCCACTTTAAGCCATTTTCCTATTTTTCATTTGTACCGTTATTGTCTGTTAAGCACGACGTAGCTTTTTTAACAGAAATTGTTTTAGAAACGAAATCGAAGAAAAACGGTGTTAAGACCACCACCGGTGCGAAGTACAAGGGCGACTGGAACAACTTACCGGATTTGTTGCTTGAAAACGTTTTTTCATTTTTGAACGCCGGCGAAAAACACAACGCTTCGACGACTTGTTGGTCGTGGTATTCCGCTTTCCATTTTCCGTATTCATGGCACACATTCGTGTTCGACGATACGACGCTCACGCGGAGGAAGTTCAACTATTATTCGGGATGGCAGGTGAGTTGGGTGCAAAAAAGATAGTGGATATTTCCGGGTTGTGGTCGGAAGTGGTGGATTTGGGGAGGGACACAGCGAGGGACGGTGCTACTCTTCATTTTTTTTTCATATTTAACAGCGTACCCCTTAATTTATTTATCAAGGAACGCAGTGTTTGTTTTAATTTTTATTTAACATTTTTAAAAATTATAATTTTTTTTTTTTCTGGAAAAATCGTGAAATTACAAAAATGAATGTTTCTTGTCCTTATCACATAATAAGTTTTAGATAAAAAAAAAAACATGATATAAAATGTCGAATAGTCCATCTTATTAAATCATATTGGTATCATATAGGTAATAGGTATCACATATAGGAAATCAATGCGACACCGATAAACTTCATTTCGGTGTACATCTGCGACTTCCTCGACTATTCATTTAAAAGGAAAAGTGTTAAATTATTTTGAAAGAGGAATGCTTAAACTATTGCTATCTTGAAAATATGTGTAACCCGACAATGATGTAAAAAAAAATGTTTGATTTTTCTATTCTATTCATGTTATATAATAATCTAAAATGTTTTTAAAAATGTCCCCTGGTTAAGAAACTTTGCATAGATGGTGCGGGGGACGAAGTCCTCCACGGTTTACTTTTTCTTTAATATGTCCCGGAACGCTGATTTTTTAACCAAGCCCAGAGTCCGTCCTTTTTTGTTTTTCCAATTCAACCACCGATGGTCGGATATTACATATCACATATCGCTGGATAGAATATAATGATGATGGAATAAAGGGACTCTAAATTAAGTTTTGTTTTCAATAATGACCTTTTTTTTTATACCATCTTATTATCATTTTTAAACTCAGAATTATAGATTTGTATTTAGGTCCATTAATACAGACAATTAAAGTTGTTCTATATCGTATATAAAATACACTACAGATTAAATAACAAACACGTGCTCTTGAATGATTAAAAAATATGATAGATCGGATAGAATATTTCATTAGAAGATCGCGATATAACGTCCATCTACTATCGTTGCTCCTAGTCCTGTCCCATGCCATGAAAACCGGACCCGACTACCTTCGGCCGACGGATACTTCATCTCTCCTTGGCATGATCTGTTATTATATCCGTTGATTTCGCCGAGCTCCTTTGAGTTAGTCCTCTTCGTCGATATCACTCTCTCACAGAAGTTTTATACAAGAAATATAAGTAAAACCATATGCCTATTTAATTTTTCATCTAACTACACTACTAATCACTATAGTTAATAGGTGTATAATATATATATATATATAGTTAACTATCCATGGAATAAATCTTTGTATAAATAATTGCACGCAGTAGAAGTTTTTAGACTTTTTTTCAATTCCTATGCTTCTTTTACCTTTATATAGTCAAGTGTTTAGACCAGGGGGACTATTTTTCATTTGGGGGGGGGACAAACATTTAAGGCCTATATACTCGTATATTTTTTTAGTACGTAATGTACAAAATCTCTCACTAATATGTTTAAATACGTATATAAGTATAATAATTATATTAAATGTCTAAGAAAGTGTGAAACCAGTTAAACATAAAAATATAATAGGTATTTCAGTTTTTTTCTTTAAAATTCATGTATAGATATATATGCTGTGGTAACATATTTACAAAGTTAATAATTCATAAAAAGGAATAACTACAAACAAAAATCTGTGTAAGGTATAGGTATACCTATTTAATGACCGACACCTGAATCAAGTAACCTTTGGTCATTATTTATTGTTATGTAACAAATTAATTATGCATGTTTACATTGATGACGATTGTTTATTTTATCATAGGAGGCAAAAGTATAACTTTTTATATCTGAGGGGAAACGGCCCCCTCTGCCCCCTTCTCTTACTTACGCCACTGCAGGTTTAGACTTAGACTTAGATACGGTTTTTGAATAGTTTATCACTGTTTTATTATATATCATGTAGAATTCGCTATGTACACACTAAAACTAAAAACTATATTTAAAACTAAAAGTGACCTTTTTTCTTAGGCACAAACGGGTGTTTTGACATTTTCATTTTTTACGCAAACAGACAATGGAAATATGAAACGATTTTTTTTTTTCGGCGCAAACGTGTTATGCATCTCACCATAATAATAGCTGGTACCTATATCTATCGAGCTCTCTTTCTCCATCCCCACACGTACCTATATACAGAACATTTCTGTAAAATTCTACACTTCAGAATATTTCTGTAAAAAATAGCGAATACACGATTTACCCGTATTATAATCTGCTGTAGTAGACCACTCGTGGAGAAAATTATTTTTAAAAAAGGATCCGATTCACGGTTTCTCGTTCTTTCGGGAAAAATATGGGAATTTATCGATCCCGCAGATCATTATTATATAACACTTGCTCAAAGAATTCGTTTTTTTTTTTTTTTTCACGCTTACCTATAATATATTGATTATTATTATAATAATACGCAGCATATGTTGGATCATCTGCGAGTGCAGCTGTGCCTTCAGTCCGTTGGCCGGTATGTTAAGTGTTTGGTGTTCAAGCCGATAAGCAATTTTTACAACCTGTACGAATTCATGAACATGATATCGTTTTACGCGGAACACGGTCACAGGGTCGGATCGAGAATAAGCACATTGCAGTATACGTTTCCGTGCAATATGGCGACGTCGCGCATCGATGAATCCGTTTTGTACGGCACAGGAGGTACGGTAATTTATCACGTATAAAAAATAATATTATTATGTACACGTATAATATATGTTCATTGTTCATAAAAACGGTTATAGGACGCATTTATTGGCGAAAAATTTCTCGGCAAACGGATTTTTTTTGTTCCGATAACGCAAAATCACGGACGCACGGTCAAAAAACGTATCGTTTAAATAGAACGACTGGAAGTGCCAGTCGGATTAGAGAAATATTGCATTCCACTGTTTAGACGACTTGTGCGAAAAGTCACCGAATTCGTTAGAGCCCGTAGGGGTCGAGGTGCAAGTTCGTAGCGAGTATATACCTAACCTACTATAGGCACTGTACAAAGACCATATGCAAAGACAAAAGATATCGTGTCCACGTGCCGCGAAAAATTTCCTATAAAAATAACTCCTCAAAGATGACTTCAAGTATATGAACATCATTGTATAACTGTCGGATTTTTCTTTAAACTCCAACGCGTACATAATCTAGGGTGAATTTCCTGTGCACTGACCTTGATTTATTCTTATCAGACCAAAAGCTATAAGTTATAAGCTCATGTATTTTTATTACAATAATACATTTAAAAACTAAATTAAAATGTATACAGCTGTTGTCTACTCGATAGTCACTGTACAGTCGGTGTTTATAGTTATATTAATTGACTTGACCAGTCGAGTCATTACCTACCTATATATTAATAATGCTTATTTAGATGACGTCCGTTAACACCGATAACTCTATAGGTTAATCGAAATTCACAATTGTCTCGTAAAAAGATTATATTATCGTCGAGGAATACGATAGCTATTTGTTGTGATGGTAATAGATTATAATAATTTATTATCACACGCGTCTTATTGCCAAAAAATCCGTTTGCCGAAACAATCGCGGATACCGATGACTGTTGTCTACTGCATGATATATATATAGGTAAGCTTTTGGAAGCCCTGAAGAGATTGATGGGTAACTTACCATCGCTCCAGAGACTGGAACTGATAGACCTTATGTTGGACAACGAAGACGCGCAAACGCTATTGGATCAAGTGTGTTTCCACTGTTGTACCACACTGGACACCTTGGTCTTGGTAAATACTACAAAACATTTGTGTCAATTGCTTCATCCTGGAGCTTTCATAAATTTGCAGGTAAAATTTAATTCCATCCGACAAATGTATAATGTGTTAAAATAAAATCATGTAGATTTATTTAGGTATAATAATCATGACAAAATAAACAGGTAGGTATGCTGGCAACTTTGTGATACGCAAGTATCGCCATATTGCTATTCTCAAAATATTATCAATGTTCTTTTCTCGGTAGACCGGTGCATGATTTAAGATAGTACCTATGTGTGATATTACATTGTATTCGTTATTTGTTGAGTATTATTATGTCAATTTTCTTCAATAATCTTTTATTTATGTAATTAAGGGTATGTATAAAGTTTAATTCTTAAATCTATATTTTTACAGTAGGTACATTAATTATTATTTTTAATTACCTAACTATAACATAATTATATAGTGAAATTAATATCATAATTCTTATTATAACGTACCGGAT
>JAIPRL010003345.1:0-47967 GCA_025469235.1 Pemphigus obesinymphae | reverse complement strand
GGTCGGGTTTAATATTTACTATATAGTGGCCCGTGAGTGGTCCTGAGATCGGCGGGGTCGGGAATCGCCGCGATGTCCCCGTCGTATGATCCTGGTTTGGCGGGGTATGCCGCCGCCCGCCTGGGCGCGCCGTGAGTGGTGCCGCGGCCGGTCTGCTTGCCGTGTGTGTTGACTTCGGACGGCGGTACCCAATGGGGTCCGCGTTGTATGTTGCCGAAGAGTCCCGGGGTCCGGGAGGACCGGTTGGTTGGTCGACGTCGGGTGCTCAGGTCCGGGTCTCGTTCCGTCAAAGTATCCGGGAATCGCCGAGAGTGGATGGGTGCGCCGTGGGTAGGTGTCACCCGCGTTGCCCGATCAGCTAGACAGCGGCTGGAGTCCCAAGGGCGGTGAGGGTGTTCGTGGAGCTCGCCTCGGACCGCCCGACAGTTGGATCCGGATGTTGCCGCTGTTGGTCAGGTGAGTCGCCCGGTCGTGGCTGCACAGCTATATGTTGCCGAAGTCTCCGGGATGAAATCCTGGGTCCGCAGTGAGAGACCGTTGGGTCCGCTGAAGGTGGCCGTGAACTCCGCTGGTTGGCACTGGAACCACAGTGAGCTGATGCTGGGTCCACTGGATGGTGCTGGATCCGCCGGTAGGTACTGCTTCGTCCGCTGGTCGGTGCTCGTTCGAGGGAGAGGAAAGTGGGGAAGAGTAGCGACGTAACTTGCAGAAGTAGGGACCGATATAGGAAAGGAACTGACGTAACTTGCAGAAGTAGTGGTCAGGGGAGTAGGTAGAGTGAAGGGGGCCGGAGCGCTGCTTCAATAGACCGTATGTCTAGTTATTTTTTCCTTTCCGACTCTTTATGGTTAGTAAAGAGTATGTAGAAAGAAAAAATGGAGGTGAAGAGACTTTGCTTAGTTGGATAGCCAGTTTTTCCAGCTGTTGACACAAGTTTCGGGCTGAAGCCCACATACTTGGAGTATGAGGTGAGGGGGTGAAGAGACCGTCGAAACCGGGTGGTTATATGCTCGTCGGCTCCGCCGTGTGTAATTTCTCCGTGAGTTTCGACATGTATGTTTTTTAGTCCGTATTGTGATTGCCGTTCGCTTATGTTTCCCGTGACTGTGTTAAGATGATTTGTTTTGTGGTTTTTTTATTGATTTGAATAAAAATGAATAAAAGAGCTACACGTTTCTTTTTATTCGATGTAGTCGGTCGTCGTATTTCAATTGTTGATTGATGTCAGCGCGATCTGTTGTCGCGGCTTGCGCGGCGGTCGTGCTGGTCCCGTGTCTTTCGAGACGTTTCCGCCGCCAGGTTTACCTCGTCGGTGTTTCGTAATGTTTCGTTCGGCCGGTTTTGTTCTCATAGACCGCGCCATGCGCATTGTTTTAACGTTAGTATTTATAATCGGTGTACGTTGATTATATTATTAGAGATAGGTATATGTAATTTATTAGGTAAAGTATTATTATATACATTCTGTGATGAATGTATTTAATATATGTGTAAATGTAGTGTTTTACTTGCACGGGCTGTTACACCCCCACCCCCGTCTTCATGCCCGGGTATGGAATATCCGAACACGAAGACCTAGGGCGGACGGATGACGCCCTCAGCCCGTTGTGCTAGAATTCGGTGGATTATGGTCCTGAGCTGGTTATTTGTTGCGTACCATATAGGCATTGATGCTGATAGCGGCTCCCTGCAAGGCGGTGGTCCCAACGGGTCCAGGTACTTCCGTATATACTCGAAGATCTCTTTCCTGGTCATTTCGCCTTCTGGTGGGATGTATTCGGCTAAGGATAGGCTCGTTACTTGTTTCCAATCTTCCGGCTGTTTGAATCCCGTGCGAATCGCCCTCACGGTCTGGAACATTTTTTCTCTCTCGATGTCTGCTTGGTTTTCTGTCATTGCCCGACGCTGCTCCGCTGCCTGTCTCCGTTTTTCCTCCATCGTGGATGATTGAGAGACGACTGATGGTGTTGTCACCGTGTCCGACCTTTATATAGTGTTCATTTCTTGTTGTGCCGCCAGGGTGATTTCTTTGTATCGTCGCTCTGGGTTTTTCCGGTCGGGTTTTCCCAGGTTAAAGTTCATATCGACGAACTCTGGGAAAATCCCACACATTAAATATCAATTTGTTCAACTGTTTCCATGAACTGCTCGGATGTTGATGGAGTTCTGGAATGTTCGCGAGTATGGACTATGGACTTCCGATTGTCCAAGTACATTACACATGAGTTGTGTAATGTTGTGAAAATATTGTTGTGAAACCTTTATTCGTAGTACGGCCTTAATTCGACCGTACTTACCGTTGTTGTTTTCTTTGTTCTAGGATTTGAGATTATTACTGTTGACTCGTTGAGTATTTTTAGTATTACCATTGGACCTATAGTGTAGTGTTTTACTTGCCCGGGCTGTTACAGTTGACAAAACAAAACCACTTATTTTAGGTGGTGTCAACAATTGACACAGTATTTAAACTAAGATTAGGAAATTTAGAATCCATAATTTATGTTTCATATATTTTTGCTACCACAAATCAATTAGGTAATATACCAGTGGTGTATATAAAAAAAACATTTTCAAGGGGGAGGGCTATAGTGGGGTGATAAGAAAAAAATTGTACACGCAGATTTAGCATTTTTCCCGTATCTACGTTGTATTCGATGAAAATAATGATGGTGAAGTTTTATGATTACCATAGAACACTCGTGTACTGTCAAACACATTGACTATATCAGACGTTTAGTAACAGGTTAAAATTAAATACGGTTTAAATGTACTTTTTTCGGTAGTACTTATAAACGGGACCCGGCTGGCTTCGGACATTCGGGACAGATAAATATCTCCCGATTTAAATTATGAAACGCCACATAATTGAAAAAAAAAACTATTTTAAAAAACACGTCAGCAAGATATGGCGCCGATAAAATAGAACCAATACGTGTACATGTAGGTATATCTACAAACATCAAATAGCTATAAATTCTAAACTATTGATTTCCGTAATTTTTTACTTTGGCACTATCGTTTTTATAGTAATATATTTTATAGGAAAATAGATACATATGTTTAAAAAAAAGGTGTAAATTCGTGGAGTAGCTAAACTAGATTTATGCTAATATTATACATGTAATATATTTGTATATAGGCACTAATATGTTAAAATAATCTTAGACTTAGAAAACAGGGTTTTTTTTAAAACAACATATTTATTTTTTTTTAGTTTATTGACTATGTTTTGTCTGCTGTTATTCATACTGATATTTGCGTTTTAAAATGAAAAACAACAAGAAAATTATGAATAACACATCAATCCTGAAATAACGTGATTATTTAAATTATCACGTACCTACGCACTAACGCGTTATACCATAATAATATAATATGACGTTATCAAAGGCATTAGGCAGTAGGGAAATATTAATGACGTGAACATTTGATTTCAAAATAGCTTTAATAGCATTTAAATTTCAAGATACGAGGAACCTTTATTATTATTACGAATTACGAACGTAAGACATTTATAAATATTAATCCATCTATATTGTCAATAATTATATTTTAAATATTTTCCCAAAAAATCATTGAAATTATAAAATAGTAAAAAAAAAAATTCATTCGGTAAAAACAATATCAATTTTGATAATGTTTCGAGGGAGAGAGCTATGAAAATATGGGCATCCCCATCTATATACAAAACTGTGATATCCACGTTACTAGAGTATACGTTCTCAGTTAATTTCATTGCATTAAAAAAATGCCAGTGATCTATCCGATGTTTTAAATTATAGGCCTATTACTATTCTCCCTCACTTAACTAATCTCTTTGAATCAATCATATAAAATAGAATTAAGAGAAGCTTATATCATATTATCATCGATATGTAGCATAGTTTTAGACCAAGGAGAGCAACAGTCACCAAGTCACCAGTGGTGTAGACTTTATTACATATATTATATATATAGAAGAAAACCTCAAAGATAGTCGCCAAATCGGCTTCATCACGACTGATATTAAAAAGTATTTGTATTTTCATAAATTAACTCGAACTACTTGGTGTTGGAAATCCCTTTCTATATTGTTTTATATTCTATATCTTAGTTCTAGAAAATAATTTGTAAACAATTATGGTACTTTTCCCAACTTGTTCTATATCTCATAAAGTGTTTTATGTGGTCACTTAAGCCCTCTTATTAATCTTGTTCATTAATTCTATAGGCAAATAATATCTTTCATTATTTTTGCTGATGATATCAAAATCTACCGTAGAATCGACTCTCTTATTCTTCAATCTGTGAATTGGTGTATCATATTAATCTTATTCTTAATCTTAGGTAATAAATAACATATTATGTCTATTTCCGAAGCATTCTTACTTCCTCAATGGTACATTACTTGAGCGGGTGTCCAACATTAGGATATTGGAATTCACTATACTACAAGTTTTTACTACCTTGATTAACATCACTGTTGGAAGGGTGCTAAGAGTTCTAGGGATCATAAAGCGCAGTACAAAATTAATCATTAATCATCTTGGTATAGTCTTCGAACCTATATTTTGCCCTAGTACATCCCATTCTTGACTATAGATGAACATTCACTACACGACTACTCCATTATAAGCACTACTTTTAATAATTACCCTCGTTTCATTGTATTGAGGCTAACTAATCTATATC
Source organism: Pemphigus obesinymphae (assembly GCA_025469235.1). Classification (NCBI taxonomy): domain Eukaryota; kingdom Metazoa; phylum Arthropoda; class Insecta; order Hemiptera; family Aphididae; genus Pemphigus; species Pemphigus obesinymphae. Next base: position 43,296 of record JAIPRL010003345.1, on the reverse strand, counting down.
TCTTCTCTCCTGTACGATATTCTGAATGCTCCAGATTTTCTGTCCAATGTACACTTCTGTATTTCCTCACATTCCCAAAGGAACCTTTTCCTATTTTGTAGTTCTTTTTATTCTACCACTTACAGATATAATCATGCTATATGCACTGTATGCTTTGCCGATTGAGTGATGCATATTTCTATAGTCTATATTATCTTTTATAATATTTAAATTATTTCTAATTTGTTATATAATATATACATATATTATAATACATTTAAGTTTGCCCACTTTATGGCATTTATAAGTAAATAGCTTTATATATAAGTTGTATTTTAAAATAAATATAGTATGTAAAATGTTTGTTTTGGCCATTTTGGATATGGTTATTTAAAAAAAATGTTTTACCTCAGTTTAAACAGTATAAACATTTAAAGAATAGGAGGGCCAATCTCGTCGTACTATATATATTATAAATTCATCTTTCATGCTCTTGGTAAACTATCCCCCCGGGAGAAAACGTATTTCTCTGGGTAAAGGGAATTGATTACATTGCATTGTTGTGTTGGTTGGTTGACATAAGCCATTTTTAAAAACTAATTATTTCAAATTGTAGTAAAACTACTATTTTTAATTTCGTGAAATAATTATATCACTACGAATTGTATTTAGTAGTGTGAATTTATTAAAGTCAATTTAAATAATGTTGTTGCGTCAATTTCAGGAAAATCATAATATTTTTCTTTGTGTATGTTTAATAAATAACAAATGTACCTTTTTATCACTTTGGATTGTAGAAATAATTGGTTCTTCAGACTACAGTTAATTTTAAATGAATGAAATGAACAATAATATAATTATACCTATTTATAACACCAGAGGAGTGGTTAGTAATGATTATTTCAAATTCAATTGAAAAATGTATATTTTGCTCAGATTTCAAATCTTGTATCTATACATAAATTCATAATTATACCAAATTGTATTTAATATTATAATATAAGTAGTAGTAGGTTACTTATACATGCTAAAAATTATTTTTGTACATTGAACAATTAATAAATATATATATTAATCAATAGATTAATAAAATTATCAAAAAAAAAACTCGATGAAAATTGCTAATTAAATAATATAATATATGATCTTTTTGGGCGAAAACCACCAATTTGAAAATAAAATTAAAGATCTATAATTTGCATACATTGTATTATTGGAAATTTTTGGTAGATTTAGAAACTTAGTTATAGGACATTGGTTTTTACAATTTATCAAAGAATTATAACTTTGGTTAATAATATATTATGCTAATATATACGACTAATAGTTTTGTACGATGCTCTACATGGAATTTTAAAGTTCGATCCTGAAGTTTACTATGTTTCATCTAAGTTTTCCAGATGTTTTCATAAGTTTTTAAGTCTATTGTTAATAAAAAACGAGCGTATTCCAAATACCAAGTGTCATATAATCATCGTGATTATGAAGTAATTTCAAACCTTCGGATTCGTTAAAAGTTGGCATCCAAAAAATACTATCTTATTTCTAACCTAATCCCTCGTTTTTTTTGGGACATTATTGCCGAGCGAAAATATAACTATGGTTACCCTAATACAGTTTATTTTGATAAACACAAGGCTCAGTACACGATTTGAATGCTAAGAGGCTGGTCTGGAGAAATTAAAAACATGTTAAACCTGGGGGCCCAGATGGCATATCAGGGACGTTTTTATTTAACAAAAAATCTTCCCATTGTTATTTCACCTATGGCTAATTTTTAGGCGCTCTATAGACGCTGAAGTTTTTCTGTTATTCCAATCTTTATGTTTGGAATAAATCCAATGTAAAAAATAATAAGCCAATTTCAATCTCATGGCCAAGCTTTTTCAACTGCTAATACTTCGGAATATTCTGCATTCATTGCAGTGGCGTATTTGGAGGGAAAAATCAGAAAGATACGTCTCCCTCCTTGACCTTTCTTTTGTTAGTGTAATAATGAAATATACTCTAACATATATCTGTTAAGAAAAATACTTTTTAAATTACCAATGTCTATTTCAACAGCTAAACGTAAATTTTTTCTTGTTTCTTGTCAGTAGTTATCTCAGAACCCCACGAAAAAGGTTAGATAAGTACCTAAATAAATTATTAATTGCTTGTGATCTTTGATTTTAGTTTTATGGCAGATTTAATAAACTAACAATATTATTCATTCATAGAACACTACAAATTAAGGTTGAAGATATAATTTATAAACTTGCAAAGAAAAACAGGAAATTACAAATTACAAAAATATATAAATCACAATATATAATATCTCTCTTCTTCGTAAAGTTCTAAATACGCTATTGGCCTTCAGTAAACTCAATATCTATGAATAATATGGGTTTATACCAAAACATTGTGCTACTATGAAATTGATTGCTTTTCACAATTTCGTTTTAGACTCCTTTGAAAATCATAATGAAGTAGACGTCATTTGCACTGACTTTTCTAAAGCCTTTGATCGAGTTGACCACAGCATTCTTGTTGAGATTTTCTATAAATATAGTTTTGATAAACAATTCTCGTCATGGTTTCAATTATATTTATGTATTTAAGTTCAACGGGTAAAAGTTTGAAGATGCAAATCTGTTTTTTCTAATGATCCGTTTGGTGTTCCCTAAGGAGGGCGCATTTATCTCCATTATATTTTTTTACTATTTGTTTATGATATAAAAAAAAGTGGTTCAAAACTGCTAATTCCTTATGTTTGCAGATAATTTCGTAAAATTATGACCTTGACTGACTGTATAGTTCCCCATAAAGAATTAAATACTATTTAATTACTGTCTGTTTTGTGATTGAATTTTATTGGATTACAGCTTAATATTAAAAAATAAATTAACTGTTCCATTATAGCTAATATTTCATGTAAATAGACCTAAACGTTATTTTAAATGTTGATTTACATTACATTTGCATATCTATACTATATGTAATAGGTCGTTTAAGATTCTTGGAATTATATAACGCATATCTAAAGTGTTTAAGTTCTCTATATCGCTTAAAACAATTTACTGCTCATTTTTTCGGTCATATTTAGAATATGCGTTTATTCTGTTGGATCCATATACAACAGAAAGACACTTCTCAGTTAGAGAGTGTAAAAAGGCTTTTTTAAATCGTCTGTGGCATATGTATTAAAAACTCAATATCCTTAACATGATTACCTTCCTATTATGCGTGAAATTTGCATTGACACTGTTAAATAAAGGAGGCTTAACTCGAACTTAACACTTCTGCAAAATTTGGTCGATGTTATGCTTTTCTTTCCCAGTATTTCAAAGTCACCGTATGTTCTACACCGTTTCAAGTTCTTTTTATTGTTCCTTTCCAACTAAACTAATTACGAACATAAATCAAATATCATGTGTAATAAAAAAAAATTGTTTGATTTCTATAGGTACAGTGTGATAATATAATATAAATATAATATTAATGTTTAAAAAAGATATTATTCACTTTAATTTGTTTATTTCGGTTGTGGGTATATATAATTGTACGTGTTTTATGTGTTTACAAAGGAAATATAATGTTTATGAATTGAGTACTTTTGGATAAATTATATAAATAAATTAAAACCACAATAAATAAAATTAACTTTTATTATATTCAAATACATACGTATTTTGTAAACCAAGTCTGTTTTTTGGCACTGAAGATGTCAACTTAGTAGCCGAAATACGTACCTAATTACATACAACTCAAGTAATTTTTTTTGGATTTCGGTTTTATTTAATTTAAATGAAACTCAACTCTGGTATTAAAGTAAAATAAATAAAAGCCGGTCAATAGCGGTTGGAAGTACTTCGCTCGTTAGATGTCAGTAGGGGTTGATGTAATTCGCTTACTGGACAGAATACTCTTGGTGGATGTATTGTATTTGAAATCAATAATAAACCATTGCATTCAATAAAACGTTTCTGAGCGTAGATTTAATGTAGTATACATAGGTTAGAGTTAAAGAGTTAGAAAATTAAACATCATTGTAAAATCATTAGCTCCTCACTCCGCTCAGAATCTAAAATAAATTGTATCCGTTGATTTTTAAAATTTAGTTAAAGTACCTAATGCATGATTAACGTTATTTTACATTTTTTCAGGTCTTAAAATCTCATTTTACCAACTATTTGGAATTAAATACCTTTAAAGTTGATAAATGTATTGAAAAAATTTAAATGACTAAAAAAATAAAGTTGTGACTGCGGATTTTCAAGAATTTTTAGATTTAATTAGAGCAACGTATATTTAACATTGAGTAATTGTCAGGTCTTAAAACCCAATATTACGACTTTTAGGATTTAGAAACCTAGAAATCCAAAATATCTACAAATAGCCTAAAATTGGAAAAAATTTTAAAAAATTTTAATCATCGTAAACATAATACTAAATTAAATGTTCGATGTAAACTTCAAGATTTTACAATCATTATTTTCGAAATTACGAAGAAATGAAAAATCTCGATTTGGCGAAATCGTATTTTTGTGTTTTTTCCTTACGCATTAGAAAAAAACTATTAAGAAAATCGAAAAATAACCGTTTTTTTAAGTAGGTACCAACTTGATACAATTTGCTACCGGAAGCCGGGTAAGCTTGTAAAGATCGGAGCATTCCTTCTGATAGAAAAAAGTATTTACAGAAAAATGAAAAATGAAAATTAAACATCATTGTAAAACCATTAGCTCTTACGCTCCGCTCAGAATCTAAAAGGAAAAAATATACATTTTAATAGGTGCTCGCTTATTATCATTTATATATTTTTTTCTCTCAAGTTGATATATTCATATTAAATTGCTTGACCGTCTTCATTATCTTTATACTTGATAATTGATTTTTGCTGAAAAGAGTAATGTAATAAATTAATATAAAAATGTTTATAAAATATAGTAGATATTCTGGGTATTAATTTTTTCTGAGATTTTTTCCGTATATAATATAATATAATATATTTTAAAAATAATCAGTAAGTATAGGTATATATAGTTTATACATTTTTTGTTTATTTTAGTATATTTATTTATTATTTGACATTGCCAATATTTTTTATTAATTTATTAAACTGAAATTTCCGTGTACTTGATTATTTTATTAGTATAATAAAATGGAAAAATATATATTTATAGACAGTATATAGCAAACTCTTCGAATTGTTTTCTTGACAGTGACAGTAGTTAAAACGTAGAAGTGTTTCAACACCTATATTGTATTTATAAGCTAAGAAAAAAGTTAAAGCGATAAAAAAACGATTTTATTTGTTTTGATAGTCGTATATATGTTTTTATTTTGTTTCTTACAATAGAAATGTAAATTTTATTCTATTCCTTGCCATTTATAACCAATACACATATAAAATTTATTTATTTTTACTTTTAAATCTATAATCCCATTTTATACGTATACGTATAAAATTTAGGTTATATAGAACATTTATTTTTCCCCCACATTATCTTTATTGTGATATTAATATATTATATTTGGGTTTTATTTAATATTTTTTAAATATCTTATATTTGAATGGAAATTTATATGTGAACACATTCTGTTGGATCAAAAGTATGCATAAGAATTTTCTAGAGGGGGGGGGGGGTTAATATATAAGTATATAATTTTATAGCTCCGTGAGTAGGAGTACGTAATTATAAATATTTTCCAGGACCAGATTTAAAAAAACCTCATCAACTTCCGAATCCTAAACTGATTACTCATATTTTTATCTCATGGTTTGTCTAGAAAAATGCTTCATTTCTTATTCCACCAGTGTGAATTATAAGTTTATTTTGTTCGTAAATTAATTTTGTATGGGAGGTGGGACGTTAAACTGTATGCTATTTATTATCACAGTTGTGTTACAATAAGTGTTCTATAATAATATATTAATTATGTATAATCGGTCGATTTGAAAGTAGATAATTCAAATATAGGTAATAAGTATTCAATAAAATATAAACAATTTAATAAAAATCGTAATTATCTGATGGCTGAGTTACATCTCAATTGATAAAAAAAATTATCATAATACCATATTTGTACTATACGAGTATATATATATATATATTGTATTTATTATAACTATATTATAAATTTATAAATATAAATTCAAACAAGAATTAACTTAAGTATAATAATTACAGTATATTTGTGATATTTATGGATTGTTAATATTATACGAATAATATAGATAATTGGAAATATTCTATTGTGAAATGTAATAACTTCTCTTAGATATAGCTAGGTAGCTTATAATTTTGTACCTACATTTGAAATTTTTTGATATTATTTATCATTAATTCTATGTTTTTTCTCAGTTTGCACGATATTACTATGACTGGTCATTAAATACTACAACGAAATATAGTATCTTTTTTATTTGGTAGGATTTTATTAAATATTATACCTACATAACCGTTACATATTTCAAGCCTAAATTAGTGACGTTGACATTTTTTTTTCATCATAGACAGAAGTATTGATTCAAAAACATTTTAACTTATGGGTAAATAAAATAATACCAATATTCGAGTTGTATTATTATAAAACCAAAAAATGTCTTTTTTCATAAGATATAGAATACATTTAAAGTAAATTAATTTAAAAAATGGAATACCTACTCTTATAAAAATTAAATTAAATAATATATGCTTATATTATATATTATTAAATATTATATATAATTAATATATTATACTATTATAAAAAATAACAATAGCTATATAAAATATATATTAATGTTTAAATTTTACATACCTATATAATTATAAAAAATTAATATAGAAAACAGAAAATGTGGTCAGAGTATTCCACAAAAGATTATCGGTAACTAGTAACTACTAGTTTCAACAGTAAGCCATCAACAGGTTACAACATAAGATATCACATTAAGGACACATTCATTCTATTTAAAGGTACTAATGGACAGATAGAAGTTATTATTAACAATTTATATAAGATTAACAAAAAAAATCCAATTTAATCTTGAAACACAAATCGATAATTAAATTATATTTTTAGATATTACAATAAATATCTTTAACAATAAGATCTATTCATTTGTAATGAAGTAAAACATAGTTTTATTAATATTTTAAATATAAAATCGGATTTTATAGATAATGATATTTACCAATAAATATTAGACAACGATTTTCTTTCTATTATGTATATTAATTTTCATATTTTTTTGTTGTTTTATTATTCGTTTGTAACCTGATGAAGACTTACGGCCGAAAATAGTAGTTACCAATGATCTTTATTTGAATCCTCTCTGCACATATTCTTTTTTAGTATATTATTATTATTATTATTATTATTTTTTAGTATAATATATTAATTTTATTCATATATATATATATATATATATATATGGTTATTTTTATAATTCATATTTATTTTCATTTTTAAAATAAGATGTTATGTATGGATGTTGCAGCATTTGGTTTCAGACAACATATTGCAAGTCACCTGTAATATTAATTATTGCAAACTTTGTTATTGTATACAAGTCTGCTGTCTGTAGACATATATACATAATACATAGATAACTTCTACATAGACTAAGCTTATTGTATGTTTTCTATACGAATATTTTTAATAAACAAAAAACCTGTCAAGTGAAAGTGTTTAGGAAGAAATTATGGGTATAGGTAACAAATGGGATTTTTTCATTACCAAATAAATATAAATGAATAATAATTATCAATTAATTATTTTAGAATCGTAATTTAAAATTTGTATATATTTTCAATATTGTAAAAATAAGTATAAAATTAGTTTTTTATCGGTATTTTTATATCTGTCAGCTGATATGTGCTTTTTATATTTAGTAAGTATGTATATTTGTCAGGGTAGAATTAAACAAATAAATTGAATTAATATAAATTGAAAAAAACAAAAATCATTATGTAATGTCGAGTAGGTAATAAGAATTTATTTCTGTTTTATAGTTTGAAAAATAATTAATTATTCATGGACGTTTTGTATCTAATATTATTAAAGATTATGAATGAAACTAAATGTGAAATGTTTTTTGTACATTGCGCCACATTTAATTAAAAACATTTAAAAAAAAAAACGTTGTTAGTATATGGTTTGGTATAGATTTAAATATTTTTTGAGAAACGAAATAATACTAATATTTGAGTTATTTTTCTACAAAAACCAATAGACTCCGATCTGAAACAAGATAATATGTAGATATTAGATGGTTTCAGACAACAGACTGTGAGTCGTCTGTGATATTAAAATACCTAGTGGATTTTGTTATCGTGACACCACCGCGATTGTGTCTACCGTAGCTTAGTATTATTGTGTTTACAAACTGAAGCGATGCGTCTTTTTTTTTTTCTAGAATAAATATTAAAAAAAGAAACTCGTAATAATATTGCGGATATTTTTCATCAGTAATATAATATATTTCAAAATATATTATTTCAAAAATCTCCTTGTTCTTGCAGTATACGAGTATACTATATATACTACTATAAGTAATAAATAATAATAATATCGTGTAGGTATGTTAAATTAAAACATTTAAAGAAAAAATAATGCTAACACTGTTAGGTAGGTATATAATATATATATATACATATATAATAAATATTAAATATTTTTATATTGACTACTGGTTGTAGTGAAAATTTATCGTTAGGCAATTAAAAATCTCCGAATAAAATATTAACAATTATGTATAACAAATCAAAAAAAAAAATCAGTAATGATGAATATAATATTATGAAATATTATTTTTAATATTTATCTGTACTTATGTTTAAGATATGATAATACATTTACATTGTTTAGCTTCATTATAAATATTATATTCTTTCAAAGTCAAATTTTATATTATCGTGTTGAAAATATTCGTTATCTATATATAACTAATGTATACTGTAACTGTTTTTCAAAATATACTTGACAATAATTAAACTTTGAAGCATTTAAATTTCATTTTCATGATAAATTTCTATAGTTCAAATCTCCGATTTGTCGATATATTATATTTGTTTCACGTATAGAACTATAAATATCTAAATCTATAATCTAGATGACCGATAATTCTATAAGAATCAATGACGGGGATCAACCATTGTTTTTAAAGAGAGGGTGCCAGGTATGTATAATATAGATTTGCTTAAATTGCTATTTTTTTAATGTTTTATATTTTAGAAATATACTTAATATACACATTTATTGTATTTATATGTGGCCGACCCCAAATAGTTGGGAGAGAAGGCGAAGGAGAAGAAGAAGAAGACTTAATATACACATTTAAGAAAAATGAAAAATGTATAGGTTAAACTATTTGTAAACATTAACGTTTATATGGTGAAAATAGAAATGTTTGCATTCAATTTTAGGTGTTTTATGTGCTTCTATAACTCTAAATTGCAAGTAATAGGTATAATAAAACCTAAGGGAAACACTGTAAATTATGAATTCATGATATAAATATTGAGTAAAATCATATTTATTTTTTTTTATTATTATAAAATATTGATAATAAATAATAAGTTCGTGTATGCTAATAATTTAAAACAATAAAATACAGGACGATATAATACGGTATATATTATATTATAATAATTTTAGTGTATTGATAATGAATATGAAATAATATAGGTACTCGTAAATGGAATAAAATATGTCTTGATATTTTTTTTAAAGTAAATTAACAAAATGAAAAAGTACGATATTTAAAAAAAGTAAAATAATTATTAATTTATTCAATTTAAATTTTAAACAAAGAAATGATTGTTTTAATTTTATATAATGAAACAATATATATATTTTCATGTTTTTAAAATGTAAAAGTCTGTTACAAAGGTGTACACGATATCTACATTAAAACCATCACTGTATAGTATGTATAGGATAGCGGCTCATGGCATTTGCAAAGATTATGAAAAGTTCAATGATGTACAAAAAAAAAAAAAAAACATTTAACATTGTATGGAGAATTTCTACGTATAATTAGGTCGACGTTTTTAATTTTTTAACGATAATGGAAAATGGAAAATAAAAGTTGTGTACATTCCTAGTTTTTAGTGAAGCGTAGTACCTATAGTAAATAATTCAATTGGACATTTATTTTAAACAGTTTAATAGTATTCTTTACATTGGTGTAATTTATATTTTATAAAATATATTATCATAATACGTTTTAGTATTAACTGTCAAATCTGTTTTGTAGTTGAAATTACAAATCATTTAAATGAATGTATGAATATTTGCAATAATTGTATTTTAAAATTTTGGTAGAGACATTTTAATACGATAAAACATATTTAGGATATATTATGTATATTCGTAGTAAAACAATAAAATCTAGTGAATATAATAAAATAAAATAGACCGCTAATTGGTACAAATTATTATTCATGATTCTAGTTTTATTATAGCTAGATAATCTGGGTATAAAAACGACACGTAAATTGTCATTTAAATTTTTCGTGAAGTACTGAATAAATTGGTATAGATTCTTTCTCATGATTTGTCATAGTCCTGTAGCTTATACTTTTTTCAAAGTTAATTTTGAAATAACTGCTGGTGAACAAAAAATAATTTAGAACCATATGAAAACAAAAAAATTCATGAATCAAATTTTGTGAAATACCTTAGTAAGTTTAAATGGAAATGTGTTAATAAATAATGTAACGTAAAATATATATAAATAACAATTTAAAATATAAATTATCAAAAGCGATAATAATCATCAAAATCGTTCTAAAGAAAGTTCTCCACAAAGTTTAATAATAAAAGCTTTTCAATTCGGTTTAAAAGAAAGTGTAACAAATTCACAGAGAGTCCTTCAAAAATTGTTAGTTGACGAATACTTTTAGTTCAAATATTAAAAGTGTTCTTACGAACGATAGTATTATCAATATTAATCAATGTATATATAGAGAATAACGAAAAATAATTCAGTACTTCAAATTTTTTTTAAAAGCGTAGAAGTCAAACCATTTTTAATATTAATTGATTCAATAAGTACATCCAATATAATAGGTATTTGTCGATGGTAAAATTTCTTTTTGTCCAATGTTTTTTTACCAACTATTTACTATCCACGTAAATGGCCACTATATAGGTATTCTATTAGTTTTTTTTTTTATTACCAAACAAGACAATAGATAAACACGTGTTATCATTAAGCTTTTCGAAGATAAAATTTAATTTAAACTTGAATTTGAATAAAATTGTTGCTGATTTTGAAGAAAATATTTTTGCTGGAGTCAAATTAATTTGGTCATCAATTAAAGTAATTGGGTGCAGATTCCATTTAACTCAATGTTGGTAGAAAAAATACAAGAAATTAGTTTGACAAAACCTACAAAAATTCATACCGTGAGTTCGGAATTTGGATACGGAATATTTTTGAACATTCCTTTCTAAAACCCAAAGGAGTTTCTGACTATTTTGTGGTTATTTAACGGATAAATATAAAAATGAATTTCCAAGATTTCCTCCTAAAATTTAGACTTCTTCGTCCAGTTCAAGCAGTTAGTAATAACTGATATAGGGCGTGTCAGTTATTACGCAGTTTTTTAAAAATGGAATAACTCATGATGACATTTTCGCATACCTCTCCGTCGAGTCCACCGAATACTCGTCAAATTTTTCTCTGAAGTTTTTTAATAGTTCTTGGGGTGTTTTCGTAAACTTTTGACAACACGTATTCCCATAAGAAGAAAATACAAGATCACATGATCTTTGAGGTGACCCCTGGTTACATAATTTGATCGGGGAATTTCTCACACAACAAGGTGACATGGTTTCAGGACGTGATCCTTAACTTTTTATGACCTGGTTTGAAAGAATTAGAGTTTGAAGGAGTTTACCTTGAGCAAATGTGGTTTCAGCAGCTACCTGCCACACCTCCTGAGAAATAATCATTTTGTTGAGTGAGAAATTCCCCGATAAATTGATATCGCTCAGTTATGAATAGGGGTGGCCTTCAAGATAATGTGATATAATGAATAAAATGAGAACTATTGCAAAATTTCAGAGGAACATTTGACGAGTACTCGGTGGACTCGACAGGGAGGTATGAGAAAATTTCATCGTGAATTTCAATGATCGCATTATTGTTTACAGGTAAAGTGTGGATGAACACTTGATGGACATTTATTTTTATTTTTCAATTGAGATAGCTTACGATTATAATGAAAAAAAAATAAAAATAGAATAATTTCAATGATATTGGCTGAGTTATTGCATTTTTATTTACTGTGTAATGACTGAAACGCCCTAATGTTTGTAATTATATTATTAAAATATATTGAATATATAACCGACCATAATACTCATGTAATATATACCGAAGCTTCACTCAAAATCGTTATATAGTAAGAAAAAAAGATTTAAGGAGGTACATTCTATGTATATCGCCCTATATCACTTTATATCGCACACCGTATTTTCGATTTTTTTCCGAGCTTCGTAATCATGAAAACAAAAGTTTACAGACGATTTTCGTGAACTTCATATTTACCACAGATAACATGAAAACAGATTGTGCACTCAGCGGTAAACAAAAAACTGGTCAGCTCGTGCTGATAATGAGCTCGACAAAAGCAGTGTGATTATGTCAACGGAACAAAATTATTTAATGTGTCATATAATATGTGGTCACACTGATATCGATATGCGGTATTATCAATGTACCGTCAGATCAAAATAACAACAAAGATAACATTTTATCTGTGATAATAATTTTCAATTAAATAAAAAAACTCATGTCTGAGAGACTGTACCTACTAACTACTTACATATAATATGTACATTATTTGTGTTTGTCAATATAATTTGTTGTATTTCATATTATCTGTGGTGATATGAACTAAAAGTTTTATCTAACTAAATCTAATAGTTTTGCGTTGATATCTGTGGTCACACTGATTTTGGCGATCCAAATAGAACACCGTATTAATTTTTTACATTGGTTCTATAGGGAATGCACAATCTGTTTTCATGTTATCTGTGTATTTACTCTGTGCAAAAACATATAGTATTACGGTAATACGGCGGCAGATATTCAGTGTTAACGGTAACCATTATCTGGACGAAAAAATATTATCGTTATTATTTTTTTCGTTTGTTGTAATAATTAAGATATGTACCAATTATAGATCAGAATATTTAATTAAATTGTGTGTTGGGCGATGGGCCGACATAATAGTTAATACCCTGTAAAGGGTCCGCAGTTTCCGATTTGTGTAAAATATTATTGTACGATATTTTAACAGACATTTGTACATTTCCAACTGTGTGATAATAATAGTTATATTAGTAAACTTAAGAACATGCACATACACTTATTTTATCTATATTCTGTGCCTATACCATAGTTTTTATATTTCGTACTTGTATTTAAATGAAAATTTTCATGGTAATTTTCACAATTTGAATTTAATTTATATTGATGTAGTTGTGGCGTTGTATGATATCCGTTACACTCTGATGAAAATGCTACGAGTTCTTATAAAAATCCTAAAATAGTAAATTCGATCAATTTTTGAAGTACCTATATCTACTTTGTCAATCTATTTATCGGTAATACTTTAGGGTAGAAAGACTTTTTTAGAGAATATAGGCCATTTTCCGCAACAGGAGTAATATTTTTTAAATGTATGAACTAACCAAGTATATTATCTCCCAAACACTATTATTTATTATGACTATTACTATTACTATTACTTATTAACTTATTACGAATAAAGTATATAATTTGAGATACACGAATTTCACTGAAAAATAATTCCAATTATAGGTAGTCTCATTCAATAAGAGTTGAGTTTATAAGTTAATTTGAGAAATTGCAATTTAAATGATATGTTCCTAAAATACATATTACGTATTTCTGTAAAATATTAAACAGCGATATGTTTCGGTAATAATTGGTAATACACACTGTATAATCATAATTCTGACGACATTTTATATTATAGGCTGGTGTTATTTTTATATTAATATTAATAGAATTTTATAAATGGTAGACTTTTGATTTTATTAAATAATATTTTGAAAGTTTTGATGTTGTTAATACTTAATTATATCAAAGGATTATGATACATATAAAACGTATTCTTGACTCTAGTAAATAATATATTTATTATGTACCTAATTTTCAGGGTTCGTGTAGGTTTATAACCAGTCTGAGTTATATAATAATTTGAGCTGTATAGATTTTTGTTTTAATACTACTTATGCGTGTATTATATCTTCTTCTCCTTCGCCTACTTTCCTAACTATTTAGGGTCGACCAATGTAGAATATTAAATATGTTTTTAAATACCATAGCTAACTTTTGTTATATGAAATATTACATAAATAAATCGATGAATTAAATAATGTTATACAAATTTAACGTTTGTATATTCATATAATTTTTCATAATATTACTACCTAAATATCTGGTGACCAAGTTCGCTCGGTCTTTGAATGAGTGCAAGACATGAGTGAAACGTACGTCTTCTTATTCTTTTCCTTCGACTTTTTTCTCAACTATTTCGGGTCAGCCACCCTAGTTATATACTTCCACTTAACTCCCACATTATCTCTACTTACACCAGTCCACCTAATATTACTTTTTATTACATCCATGGCTTATAATTTATCTCCACTCAACTTGATTATTTGCCTTTTCCCATTCGCTCCGTGTTCCTTTTTCTAAAATCATACTCAGTTTATTCTGTTGTATTCGTTTTAACCCTTAATCCTTTACCCTCAAGAGTTTCCCACCACTCTACAAGCTTCTTCAAGAATTTCTGCTACCAAGAATTATATCATATTTTGCAAATCGCATGTACCATGGTACCTCAATCTATTTATTATTTGTTATTTCATCCATTACCAAGGAAACTCAAAACCAAACTGTGACGTACTCCTACTCCGACACTAAAGTGCTACTCACTCATATATCCATTCGTACATGTCATCAATTAAATTCACATACATATTTGGTATAACCACCTTTCTTAATTAAGGCCCATCACTTCCTAGAAACTCTGTCTGCGTCTTAGATACGTCTAGATCAATAAATATCCTTCATAACTTTTCCAGTACTTTTCTACTATTTGTCTGATAAAAAATATAAGCTTCATTATTGATATTCCAGGTTGTTATTGTGTACCAAAGATGATGACATCGTTATCGAAGTAGATATATGCAAAATAAAAGTATATATATTTTTGTACAATCGAGTTTTTAATTCTATTAAAATAATATCCTGCACAAGTACTTTAAATCATAAAAATAGGTTTAAAATATTTAATTACAGCTTCAATTCGCAATTTATATTTAACCTTTTTTATTTTGGTAAAATAGGGATACTTTGTAAAGTATTTGATATAAAATGCAATTTTAAACGTCATTACTATTATTTTTATATGGTTACAATAATATTATAAAATAATTAGTGGTTGCCATTTGAAAATCAAAAACTGATACTTCAATCTCAAGTTGGGCAAATTTTTAAAAAATGTTTTCGAATATGCGTTTTTATAACGTTTAACAATATGTCAAAATCAGAATTCAAAAATATTAATTAGGAGCCGAGAAAAATGCAATAATTCATTCTTTTTGAACCCACATTTAAAATAATGTGTTGTGGTTTATAGACTCAAAGATTACTCGACCGACTCGAACAAAAATTTCAGAGATTGTTCTTAGGATACCAGAATGATTTTGAGATTATTTTGAACCACGTCCGATAGGTGTTACTGAACAAACTTTATATTTTATGAATAATTTTACAACTATATTTTTGTTGATTACATGCTATTTAAGCTATAAACTATTATTTATATAAAATATATAACGCTAAACTCATCTTTAACTATTTATTATGTATTTTATTTGATAATATTAAATTTCACACCTTGACCCCTCCCCTCACATACCGTGAAAAACTTTTCATGGGCGAAGCTGAATAATTCAACCAGTGTACTTTATAAAAACAGTTCGTTATAATTCGTTTTAAATAAGTAGAACAATATTACTGTATAATAAGACTCCTTTAACAAATTTTTGCGCATTCTTTTTTTTTTTTTTTTTTTTTTTTTTTTTGTAATCGGTAGATTATGTTTTTAAAATAGTCATCATTTCATGGAAAATATTTAATTCAAGTGTATTATTTTCCGATGAATTTTGTCTAGACGAATTGATATTATTTTTGTCAGTCACGAAATACGTTATAATTATTTTTAAATTGCAAAACAAATTGGAATGTATAGGTTAAAAAAAATTCAATTATAATTTTATAAAAATTGTTTTAATAGTTCAATATTTTAAATAAGATAATATCATCAGAGTAATAATATATTATAAAAAAATACTAGTATTATAACAATAATTATAAGAATTAATTGGTTGAATAGCTTCCATCTATCCATTATTTTAGTACTTTATTAGTTTAATAATAATGATTTTTTTTTTTGAGGATAGACAGAAAATATTTCTTATAGCCTGTAGGTATATTTAGTTTTGTAGTTAAATTATAGTCTTTATCTATAGAGTGTATATTGTTGTTTTTAAATATATATGTTCTATATAGACTATAGAGGGATAGTGCCATTAACAGAGTGTATATTTAATATTTTGATTCTAAATTGTATGTCATCACCACTTAAAATGATTTTTCCAGTTTGGAATTTTAATTTTTCACTCAAAAACCATACAGCAATATACATCAAAATCTTTAAAGCTGTTTTAAAAAAAAAAAAATGTATATATCATATAAAATTATTACTCGCAAGTTGTATTATAATATTAGATTAGATTGATAGATAATAAGACTATATAGATAGATATTTATAAGATTAGACAGATAATTATATAAAATAATTATAAGTAACTATAGTAAAAAAAAAAACTATAAGTACCTACTATTGATAAATTCATAAACTGCCGAATCGCATAGATATTATTAGATGTTATAAATTTAAGGATTATTCTTTTGTTAAAAATCTGTTTTTATTGTTTCCACCAAGTGTATAGGTAATTTTTTATAAAAACTGTTCATTCGTCATTTATATATGGTCCATTAAATTGAAATTTTTTATCTAAAATTCCGAAGTGTAAATTGTCAGTCTTTTGGAAATCAATTATAATAAGTTTCGTTTTAACTATTGTATACTCTTATTAATCTTAATTATTTTCAAAATAACACTATCGTCATACATAAAATATTAAAAAGCGATGAAAAGTATTCTGAGAGAAGTTTCATGCGAAAATATATCCGTAAATTATATGATTAAAAATTTACTAGTTACAAGGAAAAACCATTAATTCCTGGACTTATTGGACATGAAAAGTTAATTTGTTGATAAATGACAATACTGCTTATCTTTGACTAACATAATGGTTTCAAAAATACAGAGTATTTCTTTTAAATACTTAATATTTGTAATTCATATATTATATAGTTATATTTATAAATATATACTTACTTATGTTACGATCGTCGATCAATGTGGGGTTGCCGATAATATATGAACAATGTCCAATTTTAGTGATCAAAGTAAAAATTAAATATACTGTACGGACATTGTAATTAATGACCCAAATACTGCAAATGAACTGCACTTTTAAATAAGTATTAGGCACCCGTTGAAATTCAATACTAAATACCATCTTCAAATTATTTTTTTTTAGATTCTGAACGCAGGTTTTACAATGATATTTATTTTTTTTCTCTCTTAACAAATTTTCTACCAGAAGAAGTGTTCCGATCTTTACAAGCTTATCATATTTCAGGTACCAAATTGCAACTAGTTGGGACATTAAAGAGGTAATTTTTCGATTTTCTCAATAGTTTTTAACGTACAACGATAAAACTATAAAAAATAAGATTTCGTCAAATCGAGATTTTTCATTTCTTCGTATTTTCGAAAATATTGATTTAAAATCTTATTTACACCGAATATATAATTTGTACTTTATTCATGATGATTAAATTTAAACAAATTTTTTTTGCAATATAGGCTTCATTATAGACATTGTATATTTTGAGGTTTTGAAGTTTTAAAAAAGATTGGCTTAAGCCTTTAGGGTGTAGGACCTGAAAAATGTACTCAATGTAAAATATACTTACGTTATTCTAATTAAATTAAAAAATTTCGAAAATCCGTAGTAACAATTTTTTTTTTATAGTCATTTAAATTATTTCAATATTGTGAGATATTCAAGTCCAAATAGTTGGTGACATGAGATTTTAAGGTCTGAAAAAATAAAAATAAAATTATAAGTAAAATATAGTTTGCATATATTTTAATTATGGTATGAAAATGTAATAATATTATTAAAAAATTGATTAAAATAAAAGTTATTTCACATTCTGTAAAACAGTTCTGTTATACATCAGTTCGACATATTTGGACAAATACTCTTCTTTCAAAGGTTATCAAAAATATAGATATTACCAAATTTAATAATCGTATATTTAGTACCTATCATAAAAGAATTACATTTCATACTGAACAAAATGTGGTAACCCACATTGAGTACGTTGGACAGTTAAAAATGTCTGTAATAGAATATAATATAATATATAAGGTAATAGAATGACCTGTCAAAATCAAATTTTATTAATTTTATTTTGCCTGAATCTAATAACAATGTAATGACCTACCTACATAATGTTCACATTTATCGTAATATTTGTACACATTTTTATCTTACTGATTTTTTTTTTCATTTAACAATCTTTATGTATATTTTGAGTAGAAAATATGTTTCTAAAACATAGTTAATGCACTCATATTGAACACAGTATATTATTTATGTTCATTTAAAGTTAAAATGAGCAAAGTTTAAGGTAGTAAAAATGTTCGTCGTCTAAATTAGTTTTCTACTTTTTCTGTCCTCTTATGTAAACTTTTAACATTTATTGTTAGTACTTTATACCTATACTAATTTGAGTGTATTACCTACCGTGGGTAACTCCTTGTAAGTGCAAATCCTTTTGAGTTAGACTACTTGTAAATGCAGAACCTTTTGTGAGTGACACTTTTTAAGTGTAATTTTGAATGCAATTCGTATACCTCGGTTTATGTTTTTGTCGGGATCCGTAATAGTCGGCGACCGACGATTTTCGGGAAATAATTATGTTAACTAATTTTAAAAATATTCCTCCAGTGGCGGAAACTTGCCTTTGTTTTTTAGAAGATAGTCTTTTACCCCTAAAGGGTTTTTGTTGAATAGGTTGATAAAGTAGGTAGGTAATCCAAAAATGTATCAAACTTACAATTCTTTGGTTTTTAAAAGAACAGGGGTATTTTACTTGAAACCTGTATTTAAAGTTTATTTAATCTACCGGTCCTATACATACGCCTTAAGACACTAAGGCACCTAATTTAAATGATACAGATAGCAGATGACAACATACCTCGACACATAATATACTCGTACACATATTTAGAACGAATTTCTCGGTTAAAAGGAGATGGATTCGAAGATAAGTAAAAATTTAGTTGGGCGTAAAAAGGTCTGAGGAACATGAACCTGACGTTCACGGTATTGAAAAACGTCGTCAAAGGTCGAAAAAGCTGATATATTCAGTGTGATAAGATTACGGCGCTCAGGAAAAGTAGAGATATAACACCCGGGTGGCATTTTTAGAAACACATTTATTCTTCCCGGCGTTGAAAACTCGAAGGAAAGGAGAAAACGCGGGTGAATGGAAAACGGAAATATCTCAAAATTACTGGAGTCAAATTATATTAATGGTTTGAAAATGATAAAAGAATACGATGCCGGTGGTCATAAAAATGGACAAGGGAATGAAATTAATTTATATAGGGGGTGTCTTAAATGAATACTGAAAATGAACATACATGAATAGTTAGGTGTCAAATTATGAAATATTTTTTATATCTTAAAAACCTGAGCTTTTAGTTTTTATTCATTAGAATAGATATGGTAAATGTAAAACTAAATAAACCATAATATTTCTTGCAAAATCCTTATATCAATCAATATGTCATATAATTGCACATTTTTGTATATTTACAGTAGATTTTGATGCTTAAGGTTACTCGATATTGCCGTAATGAAAAATTGGTGTGACACATTAGTAAATTGTTTGATTATTTTCAATAAATATCATGGAATATTCATTATTATATTCACGACAAAGTTTTAAGAATAAAAGTAAAAAAATCTAAGTTTTTAAGATAGAATATTTATTTAAAAAATGTCATAATCGTATTATATCGCTGAGTATGCTTATACTTGTGATAGAATTTGATGTATTGAATAATTTTAAAGTGAATATCGTCACTAGTATAAAGATACTTAGTGAGGTTATGCAATGATGAAATTTTTGAAATTTTCATTCTTTTGCAAAAAACTGAGGTTTTTTTTTTATTCTTAGAATATTTATAAACATTTAAAAATAAATATTTCATGATATTTCCTACAAAGTTTTCATATGAATCGATATACGATACCTCATATTTTCTTAATTATAGCAACACCAGGCGACACGCTGATACTTAAATGTCAAAATAGTAAGATAATGAGCAAACATGATTGATATACCGATTTACACGAAGACTTTACAAGCAATATCATGGAGTATTTATTTTTATTATTTATATTAATATTTTAAGATAAAGTGTAAAATATCAAAACTTTCTTCATTGTGTGATCTCAATGAGTATGTGTGTAAATTTTCGGTATTCTTTTTAGAAATGTATAGTAAAAATCAGAAATTTAGTGGAAGGACTTTATATATAAGACTAATTGTACAAATTCGACAATCATTTTTAGACAATTCTTCTACATTAAAATTAATTAAAAATATAAGTCGGTTATAATTATAAAGTATAATCTGTGGAACGTTTTAACGTTGCAACGTTTTTGTTTTTGTTTTTAGTATAAAATCGGTTAAATTATATAGGTTTATATAGAGGTAATAGAATAACGTTAATGTTTATCATTAAAAAAAAACAATTAGTTATTTATCGAGCTTAGAGAAACTTAATGAAAAATTATACGAGTAAAAAACAGTTCTATTTACATAAATATTTCATAAAAAAAAGTTAAAAAGTCTTAAGCTGGCAGTAGGGGTGGAAGAACTTCGCTCTTTCATTAGTATACTAGTGGTGGATACATTGAATTTGAAAGCAATAATAAATCATTTTTTTGAATTTAAACGATTGCGAATGATAGTGATATACCTATATAAATATTAAAGTTAACATTTGAAAATTTTCTAATATCATCAAATTATATTATATTATTTCAGTAGTACAATAAAGTAACCACTAAACATGATTTTATATTATTCGGTATAAGGCAATTAATTATATATGTATTGTTATGATTTATCCATAGAAACATATTAAATAACCTTTTAATATTATTATACATGAAATAGCAAAATATACTTGAATGTATTTTGTCCCTTGTTAATATACCTTGATGTGGTGAAATTTATGCAGTAACTCAAAAATATATAAATAAATGTTTTTCGATTTGCCATTATCCGAATTAACATTCCATTTTAGCCAGACATAATATATTCTTTGTTAAATTATAATAACGTATAAATCGTAGTTTAGTACAGCCAACAAATATAATTAAATATAAATCATATAATTGTATTGTCCGATTTCAAACGCTTGCAGAGATATATAGAGGGGGTGGGGTGTCCGGCTGAGTGGGAAAGCAGGGTTACCAGCCCAATTAAAGGTAGACTGAAAAGGACTTAACCCCCCCCAAAATTATTAACACCCCCTTTCAATAAAAAAAAATAAAAATTATGGAAATACATTAATTTTTTTGAAAATCTTAAATCAATAATATTGTGAATTATTATAATATAGATAGGTATAAATAGCATGTAAAATTTTAATTAATTGGATCATTACATAGGTAATGATCCAAAACATAGGTAATGTAAAAAACATCTTACTATGGTGTATGATATAATTTCATGTATCTATATTTTGTTGTTAAACAGATTTAATTGATTCATTAATTTCTTATTATTCATTGTATTAATAATTACAAGCTATTTACGAATTTTTAAATCTCTACGATTTGAAATAAGTTGTTGCATATAAAGTTTATAAACTTATTCTAATTAAAAAAAAAAAAAAAATGATTGTTTAGTCACTATTTTTATTGAAAGACTGAGCTGTACAAGCACTTTTAATTTATTATTATCACTATGTGCATTTGAAAATGTTAACAATTTGCAGTTTTTTATACACAAATAAGAAATTGAATTTTGAGACTAAAATTACTTACCTAAAGGCCAAGAAGTTGGTACTTAACCATAATTTATAAAAGATGAGAAAAAACATAAATTACATTTAACAAAAATCAAATTGAATTTTTTATTATAATGAAAATATTTTAGATATTACAGTAGAACTAGCTTTTAAGTAATAAAAAAAAAGACACACGAGATATGCATTTATATACAAAATAAATGTACATAAGGTACCTTGCTTCGTATTTCTGTGACTATGTAAAACAAATAGGTAAGCAAATGCTGAAATGCTACAAGTCCTCTGCCTTATAGTCATAAATAATTATGCACCCAATACATAATCAATGGTGGTCGGTATATTTTAACTACCTACTAATTTATAACTATAATAATAATAATAAATATAAATTCTAATGAGAAAGATTTATCTGGTGCAGGGTTTTCATCCACAACACTTGGGATTCATATATCTATATCATATATCTTAAGAAATATAAGAAAAATAAAAATAACAAGTTTGATATATTTAAGTTTTTTTTTTTGCAACTGCCTTTTTTTATGTAAACTCATATTTACAAATTAAAAACATTAAATGTAAAATATCACGTAAATATGATATATTATGACGTGCCAATGTATGTCTGAATGTATAGGGCCACATGAGCAATATGCGTTCGTAGTTTGTACTCTCGCAGTAGCACAATCGTTGTTCGGTATTCGAGAATTACGAATACGCGTAGAAACCAAAATTATTAAATTTATATTAGTTTATTTCATATAAACATATTATAATATGCCTATTTAGATTTATTTCGATGGTGAATATTATTTGATTTTAGTATAAAGTTTATATATTTACATGGTTCAGCCCAGCGGCCTAAAGCATGCGGCCCAGTAGGACTATTCCTACTGTCCCACCTTGTCAGTCCGCCTCTGATCGCTTGAATCTAAAATCTCAGTGTACACCGTATATATATATATATATATATATAGAAGGTAGTTATTTACATACAGTTATGTATGTATACGACATACGTATGTATGTATGTATGTATGTGTTTATGTGTAGATGGAAGTTTTTTTCTTCTATCTTAAGGAAACTACTGAGAAAATCGAAAAATGTTATTGCCGATTTCCTATCGATAATCATATAAACGTTAAACCTTCTCCTTGATTCCTTCTGGTCGAAAATTTCCTTGCAGAAAAATAAACAATTAAAAATCAATAGCATCTTCGGTACGCTCAGAATCCAAAATACAGTTTAAAATATTCCACAAAACCAGGAAAATGGATGGATTAGGTATAGTATATAAAAGTAAATTAACAAACAACAAAAATCGCAGCGAATAAAATATGTAAATTAGGGAAATACGATAAATTGTACGAGAGATTAGGAATGGAAAGAAGTGAAAAAATAAGTGATAAGCTGGCAAAGATAAGGGAAAAGAAAAAATAAACCAGTAATTTAAAAAAATGTATGGTGTATAAATAGCATGCAGGTAGATTCAGAATAGATATTTATTGGAACAATAGGTAAACACTAAACAGCATTATACAATATATTTTCATAGTGGGAAATTATGATATTATATAAAATTAACATTTTATTCTGTTGTAGGTAATTGATAGTAGTTGATAATAATGTAATTTGATGGTGTTAAAACAGTACAATTGGAAAACGTGTGTGCAACTCAATGTTTCGATCAATATTATATTTAGTACAACACAGTATACAATATGATATCAATTTATAATATTTATGTTTACTATATACAGGAAATATACACCCATTACGTTATGGTGTTAGCAATGTACATATTTTAAAACGTACAGGTTTGCCGGTCAACTTGTAATTATTTTTGCATAGGTAGTGTAATCAATTTTCGACTCGTATAAAATGTATGGGTTAGAAACCAATCTGACTAATTTACCGTTAACTGCCAAAACCAAGCTATTTATCACTTAATTTTCGTTAAATAAATTCATGTGTAAGGCAACGTGTCAAAACTAAGACAGTTTGTGCGCTGATACAACCGACCGAGAGAGTATTAAACGGAAATATCTATACTGTATATTCTGCATGGTTTAAGGTTCTGATTACACTAAATAGTTTTTGATACCTACATTAGTCGTTCACTACGATTATAAGATTAGACATATATTATAAGCTGGAGTTTACTGTGTAATATAGTCTATATAGATGGCTAATTTAATCAACTGCGATTAACGAAATACTGATTTATAATCATTAGTTAGGTTCTACATTTTATTGAGACGTCATAACGGGTTTCTGAATATTATTTTTTGTCGTTGATAAATCCATTATTATATCATATTCGTAGATACACGCTTGTATACAGGTGACATAGGTATACATGGTTTTATTTATGTCAAGATGATGCTATACGAGTACCAAAGCCTAGTACGAGTACAAGTACCCGCTTTCCGATATAGGCAATTTTTTATAAAGTTCTATAAAATAAAAATAAAATGATATTCCAACAATTTAATAATATTTTAAAAGTAATTTAATAATAGCAATGTGTCAGTACCATTTTTTATTGTGGTGTTATCACGATATTTGTTGAAAATCACGTTCACACTCTATATATAATTACGACTTCTCTCTTTGTAATTGCAGAATCAAAATGTATACAAAATATGAAAGATGATAATATTTACAATGCTCTAGAGTAAAGTTTTTTTTCAATGTGTTTATTTGAATGGCTAAATCCATGATTGAAAACCACGAAATTTTAAAATTCGAAAAAAAAAACGTAAAAAAAAATGTTAACTAAAATATTCCACGCTAAGTCATATTAAAAATTTTCAACTATCAGATTTTATATTTATTTTGACTGTGCGATTACTATGAGAGAAGTTATGGTTATAGAGCTCGAACGTATTTTAATACCGCTTAATTGGGTGTGTAGCATCTTGTTAAATATTTAGTTCGATTTACTTGTTAATATACTTTTTGTGGTATTTATAATTTAAAAGTATACGAGTACACCTATACTACCTACCGTTTGGTTTTATCAAAACTTTATAAACTGACGAATAATAATATCTCATTACCGTTGAAACCGTTTTCTTTACAACACTTATAAAATATAACTACAATTGAGTAAACTTTAATATTTTAGATAATCTAACAGAATATATACGTTATTTTAAGTTTTGATTTTAAATAGGATATTAAATGTAAGTTTGAAATATTATTAAATGTATTCAGAAACGTCCGTGTACAAAAACGATTAATTTTTAATTTTTAAAATTAGAAATAGCTTTGTAATTTCAAGACATTCCGGGGTGTTAATAATTAAAATATTAAGATATTTTATTTTATGTAAATAATTAAATTAAAAATATGAATTTTAAACTTTATATTAAATACAAAATTTATGATAATATTTAAAAAAAATTAAATATAAATTAATTTTGACTGTGTTCCTACCCTATTATTTAATATTTGAATACGTGTATAACATAACATCTAATACATATTTACTCGTGTTTAATTGTATAGTTTATTAGTAGGCATTAGTATATATTATAAAAATACAAATATATATTATATAGATATCGTAAATTTACTTGCACGATTTTGAAAAAAAAAAAAAATTACTAAAATGTAATAAAACAATAAAATAATATATATAAAACAATTTTTGGTGATCTGAGCCTAGAATTTCTTTTATACGAAACATTGAGTTTTTATTGACTGCCTCATATATTCTATACGTACGTTCGGTCATATGTATTTTATTGTTAAGTCCATAGAGCAGTTTGTGCACGTAGATAATATTAGGCCATACATAAGCCATGTGTAAATCAGATATGTATTATAGTCGATTTATGATACAGTATGGTTGTTTTATTTTTTTTGGATATATATTTGATATATTTCGTGTGCAGTTGTTATAGATTACATAATATATAATTCTTTCAATTTTGTTTATTTATTTTTTCCTGTTTTATACCGAGTGTTTCCAGTGGTATTTTTTTTATTACTATTCGGGCATATATAATATCACGATATATAATATAATAAGATTTCACTAGTCTCTAATGAACTGGTTCTAACGGTATTTCAGTCAAAATAGATTTAAATTATGTTCAAAATGCGTATTTTCAGCTAAAATAAGATTTTTAAGTCCATTAATGAAGAAAATATAGAACATTCAATTTTATTTTATATCGTATAAAGTATATTGCAGATTTAATCTTAAAAATGCTCTTTTATAGACAGTTTTAATACATACCGGTAGGTTCCACTCGATTTTTGTCTTTTCTATATTGGACGTTCAAATATGTTTTGTTTTTGATCATAAAACAGCAATTGAAATATTTATAAGTATTCACGAGAAAACGATTTTTTTAATTTTTACAGTGTTTATCTGAATAACATATTCGTTTTCTTTGCGCTACACGTTGTTCTTCATTTTAATCTAATAAAATAACTATCGTTGTTAAGTTTATATTAATAAATAAATTAATATAGTGATACAAAACCAACATGATTCCCATCGCATTTTATATTAGACATTTTTTCGACTAAAATATAATTCTATAATTTTTTTTCGACAACATTTCGCATGGTTTTCGACCAGATTATCCTCATCCATATTATACTGCATTGATATATATTACAAGCTAGTTATTGATTGTGAAAGATATTAGGTTATCCATGAAGGGGATGAATGAAGGTTGAACTCGCATTGGATTATATTTCATGTAACCATCAATGTTCATGTTATTATAGATGATACATTTTGATGCAGCTGTCGGTTAGGTTAGATATCAATGATGTAAGGTGAAGTAGCTGGTGAAACTAGATATTTTTATTTGCTTTGTCCAACACGTAATAATAATATCTCTCAAAAATTATTTTTAAAAAGCGTTTATATAAGAACTATGTCAGGATCGAATATGCATTATTAAAAACTTTTACAGTGGTAAACGATGATTGAGTGACATAAACTTTACGAATCTTCAACATAAATATTTTTTATACATTGTACCTCGATACTATATAATATTTTATACTGTACCTACCTACTATTTATTGGATCGGATAAGAATTTTCAATTTTAAAAAATGATTAAAAATAATCGTTTTCGTTGTTCCTATAATTTTCATTATAATACAATACAATCAGGGTTAGGTACTATCACTTTTACGTGTATCTTTGATACAATTATTGTACCTTATATCTTGTATCATGATACGTATTCTAAGAGTATCGTGTATCTTGTATCTGAATACATTTTATTCTAGTATCATATATTTTTTTATGCAAAAAGATACAAGATACATCGAATTATCTAAAAAAAAAAATCATAAAAATCTAATTATCTAGTCGGTAATTTAATTTTTAATTTTTTTCATATAATATTTTTATAACATATTATAAAAATAAAACTATTCTAGATTATCGTGCTTGGATTTGATTATACCATTATGTTACGAAATTATGAAAGAAAATATAATATATAATTTTATAATCATAGATGAAACAAACTTGAGCACTTGTGACTGAAATACTATATAATATATTACAATTAAAAATATTACCTATTATAATAAAATTATTATTATTATTTTATAATATTTCAAATATAAATAATTTTTATGTAATAGGTAATGTTTTTATTAAAACTGTAATCGGATACTATTTACTTAAATTTATTTCACTCTCCTATAATAATAAATTTTATTTGTGTATTGTTATTAATAATTATTTTGAGAAATATTTAATATAACATAAATATTAATTTTTAAAAATTGTCACAAGTGACAACAAATTTTACTATAAAATAATAATTATGTTATTCAGAGTATCTTGTATCTTTTATGTGTCATGTATCTTGTATTATATGTACCTAAAAACGAATTAACCACGTATCATGTATCAAGATACTTTTATTTTTTTATAGTATCTTGCCCAATCCCGAATACAATGTATTAATTATTTACTGCTTATTTTTATAATAATTTAATAATTATAATAAAAAGTATATACATATACCTATATTATATTAGCTAGCCTGGACCACAGGTCTATGTAGTGTTGCCTACACGCAATATCGTGCAATACATTTCGCTGATCAAATTAACAAGTTATTTCGCTGTAGTATTGAAAAAAAGTAGACTTCTTTTATTATGGAAGTTTGTACAACTTTTGAGTTATTCGAATAAATACCTACCCTATGTTATATTGTAATATATAATAATAAATAGTATTTAATCATTTATCTAAAATTTTCGATCGATACGGTATTGTGGTGTTTGATAGTTAATATATTATTTTATAGTAATACTACCTAGTCCCTAACATGTAAAAAGTCGTTTTTGCTTTAATATGACATCAGTGTACGATTATAATATTGTTCATATAAAAAAATTAACGAGCATCAGGATAATATTATGATTCTGTGTATGGCATTTTGAATACAATAATTCTACAAACGTCCCTCTAAAGTGGTCATTTTGATACGGATGACTTATCGCTTTCATATATAAATAATATATGTGTGCCTGTTGACGAGAAACTTACACGAAATTGGGACATTGTGTGCCCAGTTCTTCTACATTGTAATAAATGATACAATCACTGAATGTTTTTGAATACAATTTCGAATGAATAGAATATAATAAATGTAAATCTACCTTACATGAGTTTATAATTCTACCTACCACTTACATGTAAAACAAACACGTATATATAAAATTCAAAATTTTACTCTAAATGCAATTTCAAAACCACGTCGTGAATATTAATTGTATTTAAAATTTAATGAAACAATCACAAATCGGTTGAAAAACATTATGTTAATGTTAAATAAAATCGTCATTTACAGTGTTAAAAATCCATCTTGTTCCTAAAATATATAACATTTCAAGGTCAATCTAATCTGCCATATATCTATATTTATTTTATCGGCATTATCAAATATTGAAATATAATAAAAGGGTACTATAAAAACTTAACAATTCATTAACAATCATTCACTATATAATATTTTAATCTAAAAAAACTATATTTTGGAGTTTTTGTAAATTTCGGGTAAATGGACATTGTGATCTTATGGGAACATTTTGATCGAAGGACATTTTGATCAGGATACATTTTCATCTGAGGACATTTTGATCCTTATAGGTTTAAAAAGTCCCAAGTGGATCTCAATATCACGTCCCTACTATAAAGATGAAATTTTGATCTGCGGATCAAAATGTCCCCGGATTAAACTATCACCTTATTATAAAGGTGACATTTAGATCCGCATGGAACTTTTTTATCCTCGAATTTTAAAGTCAACGGATCAAAATGTCACTTTACCTAAATTTTATAATTTAAAATTTCGTATTTAATATATAAAATAACTATTAAATTTTGATAAATTTTTAATAATTAGAATTTATATTATTATAATGGAGAATGTACTTGTTTTTTAATTATAATATTATTTTAGAGTTCATATTTTTATATAGGTATAATTGGAAATATTTTTTGTGAGAGGTAAAAAAAAAAGAGGTACCTAAATATATTTGTTTATTTATTTTTTAATGCATAATTTTATTATTAGTTCTATACATATACAGTATACACATTTTTATTTTAAGGTGTACCTATGTACCTATTTGTTTTCATCTAAAATATTATGAAATTTAATTTGATTGATTTTTATAATATAACATCAGCAATATATTTAATGAAATTAACAATGTTCATTTTTTATCCACCTATTTATAATGATTATTAATACATAAAAATTGCATCAATGTTGTTTACAATTACTGTAGAGTATATTGAGTAAAACTTTCTGGTTTTATTATTCAATATTATATTTAATTAAACATATTATTTGACGTTTGTATAAAACATACAGATATATCTCATGTTCTATATCCATTTTTAAAAGTATTTAATTTTAGTTTTAGTTCACATACGCATACAATACCTATAGTACATAAAAAATATGTTTAATTACATTTTTAAATATTGTGCTGTATGCGATATTCCAATTATTATTTTATGTAATAGCAGTTATTTTAAAGTTGATATAATTGGTGTGTGGTATTTATTTACATTTTATGATTTTAAAAGCGATTTAAATACATAGTTTTATATTCCGACCGAATATATAATATAGTAGTATTTGGTTTTTAGTCTTACTGTAAATATTTATTTTTATATTTTTTGAAAAATTACCTAATCTTATTATCACCGCAGTATCTCTCCATCTACAATGTACCCAAGTCTTAAATATATTATTTTATTACCCAATGTAATATCCACTTTCTTCCGTACATTAATAGTATATTGTATTTGCAGTTAAACCTAATATATATTTTTAGATTCAAAATTATACAAATATATTTTGTTCTATTCTATGGTTATATAATATAGGTATGTATTTATTATTTTTGTGTCTATATATATATATATATATATATGTATACAATGTTTTCGTATTCTAAACATCCATGTTTTACTCAAGTGTAAGTAGGTACCTATATATAATATAATTAGACAGACTTTCATTTAGTTTTCCATTTTTCTTTGATATTACTTTTATTAATTATTAACTTTTTTTGAATATATCTTACTAAAAATATAATGTATTCGTATATTTCCATAAATATTTCTTGTAGGTACTGACTGTAATTTAAACAAGAAGTATGTATAAAATATTAAAATGTAACTTAATCAAATGAATAATGCAATTTATAAATACATAATATAAATCAGTAATGTCATCAATTAGTTTATAATATATAAATAAATACGAAATATATAGTATATAATATTCACCTTGTTTTTGTTGGGCCGTGTCCGGCTTTCCTTACAATTCATTTCATAGTTATTAGTAATATTGTTAATTTGACAATAGATTATTATTTAAAAAAAATTGTTATACCCACTAGGAGTGATAGAAACACACTCCAAGAATTTTTTTTTCTTAACGCTTTCTACCTAGGTTTAAATAAACAATCTTATTGGGATAGCAAAGTGAATAATTGTTCCAATTATTTTTGTAAATTCCTATTCTATATAAATATAGGTATGATTATTAAATAAATAATTAATTTAAAATTGTGGACTTTCAGATGGGGGCAAGATGGAATATTTGTCCCCCAGACATTTTTGAAATATATATATATATATAGTAACCTAAATAGGTTTAATAATGTGGAGGAATGTACTACTACTGAAATGGTAAAATATAAATATATATAATTTTTTACCTATATTATAGATTACGTTATTTATATATATAAAAAATATTATATTAACCGGATATGTTTTCTTATGTATACGGATATTTTTTCCTACCTAATTTCCGATCAAATATTTTTCCCTAGATTATAGGTACTATTATACTATAACGTTAGTTTGCTGGAAAATTTATAAATAAAATAATGAGAACTCAGATTTTAATAAATTAAAACATAATAATAAATATCATGAAAAAATACATGAAAAAAAGTATTTAAAGATCCGAAAAATAAGCTTGAAATAATATTTATAAATTATATAATTTAGACAAATTTAAATAAAACAATTAAAAAAAAAAGGCATTTACATTGTACAGAGCCATGAAATTCAAATTTTTGTTTTTAGTTATTCTTATACACATTTTTTACTGTTGATTAGATACGAGCATGCGTAACACAGATTTTTTTTTCTTAAATGACGACCCCCATTTTTATCATTAATTTTTTTTCTCATATTTTTTCATGAATTGTAGTGGCAAAATCACTTTTCTAAGTCCAAATATTAGTTGAGATGTGGAAATTTAAAGTTATTCGATATTCAATATGTTCATTCATTATATTTTTCACAATTCTTACTAAAATTCTATCAGGAACTTAAATAACTTGGATTTTGTTATTCACTGCCATTTATTATATTTTATCAGGTATTTTAAAATGTCGGTTTAACCGCCAAAGGCGGACAATACTTCACAAAGGTTTGGAGGCTTGCATATTGTATTATAAAATACAATAAATGGTAGAGAATAATAAAATCCAAATTATTTAAGTTCTTATTAGAATTTTAGTAAGTGAAATATTATGAAATATGATGTATGAATATACTGAATATCGAATAACTTTAAATTCCCATATCTTAGTTAATTTTAAATAACTTAGAAAGGTGGTTTGACCATTAAAATTTATGAAAAAATACGAAAAAATAAGTTAATGGTCAAAATAGAGAGTTACTGTTTAAGAAAAAAAAAGTTATATTGTGTATGCGCATATCTAATCAACAGTAAAAATTTCGAGTGCTTGAGAATGTATATTACTAAGTATAACAACTAAATAAAAAAAAAAAAATTCAAAAAATACAATTCCATGGCTCTGTACAAGGATATTGAATGTATTCAATTAGCATCTCTACACTGTATATATATATATATTGTTATAATTCATAATAATATATATTTATTTTTATTTTTATAGAGTTTTAAATTTTTAAACTAATTGTTTTTTGAATTTCCTATTTAATTTTTAAAATACCAAATATATGTTACTTAAAAGTTCGTAAAAAACGGGAAAAAAATACACCATTAGAATTTTTTTAAATACACACAAGAAAACGAAAATTTTCTAGAAACCATTCTGACTTTAATATAATTTTATATATAAAAATATATTTATTCTAACACAGTTTTTTAATTTGTACTGCACATTTGCATTTTTATATTGCATACTAAAATAGAGATTCTATTGTAATCTATTTTACATATTGGACTTATTATTTTATATGTTGAATATGTTAGAATGGAGGTTTAAAATGTTATTTTTGATAATTCTATGTTGTTGGTTATTTTGCAAAATTTTCGGTAACTAAATTCCTATACATTTTTAAAAATTTAGTACTAAATATTGGGAAAAAAAATTTCAAAATGCAATTTGGAAGGTTGAGTACGTTCACATTTGTATTTTTGAAATATTCTAAACAATTATATATATATTTTTTATTTAGTGAGTACCTATTAAAATTCGTTATCTTTACACAAAAACTATATAATTTTAATAGATTTTAATTTTTCACTTGTTAAACAATTTTATGGAGGACATTCTTAGTATTGTTTGTGATAAATAAAATATGATTAATTACACGATGTTATGGAATGAAATTGAAGACAATTGTTTTGCTCCAAGTTATGCCGAGAGTTTATCCAAAATAAAACTGCTATGTAAATCTGCTGTTTCTGTTTGGAATTTTTAAATATGGGAAAATGGTCATCCCTTTAACATTTTAGAAAGGATAAAATATAAACTTTTAGGTATTATGGTAAAACTGTATTAATGATAAGTTCAAAAGGTAAGAAAAGGAACATCTGAATAATTAATATCCCAACGATTCATTAATAATGAAGAGCAGTTTCCAACTAGTAGGTATACCTATAGTATTTAGTATTTACCCAATTCATCGTCTGGTTTAATTATTATTGAACGGTTCACCACACATACTTTTACTGATGTTATATTCTGCAAACTATACAACTCATTCATTATTTGTCTGACCAAATCATTAAGCATTATGACGAATGTGTTAAGAATAGTTACACAAGTATATATAATATATATGTATGTGTGTATTTCTAGTAGGAGAATATTATTAGATATTTAAAGGAATATTTTTAGATAAAGATAACTGTATTAAACTCCAAATATAATCAGTCAACACGATATTCTGGTCGTTAATAATTATCACAGCATAGATAGTAACATTTTTAGTTTTCTCAAAGTTTTCGGCTACAAATATAACTATCAGTGGTGCAAAATATGCCCAAGTCAGGTGATTTTTGTTTACACAATTCTAATAACTTCCGTCTGAACCTGACATATTCTTCAAACTGATTTATCTTGAAAATATTTAGAAGTATATAGTTGGAAATATTATTTTTTTCAAGGGAAATAATTCGAGGAATGTTTTTGATTGAAGTTCGATTAAATCAAATAAAATATATCATTAAGCACTTTTTTCATTTTTATGTACATACTTGTGTTTGTTGAATAGTATACTTATATTTTTTTCATTCATGTTTTTATTTTGGCTCCTCGAAAAAAAAAATTTAAAAAAAATTATTTAGTAATCTGAAATATTGTACAGTTTATTATTATTATTATATAAATAGAGACAGAAAATGCATGTATTACGTCCTGTTAATTTTAATCTTGATTTTTTTTTTTTCAAATCTATTTTAACTTCTAACATTTAAATTTCAATCAATGTTAAATTAGTTATAATAAACAATTTAACATATTTAGGGTATTTATCACTCGTATGAATAATCAACTCCTCGCGTGCCACTTAAAATAGCTTAAGTGATACGTTGCTATGGTATACATAACCAACATTAATTGACCCCTAAATTGTAATTGCATAGTTGAAATGTAAGTACTTTATAGTTATGTATTACCTAATATTTTAACCCTTTAAAATTAATTGATTATTACAGTCTTTTCAATAATATTAATTAATAATCATTATCTAACAATATTTATTCAACATTATTAACCGTTAAAATAACTTTTAATAATAGCTAATTATAATTTATATTGTTCTATATTTTAATATTTACATTATGATAAACATAAGCTAAGTGGCATGTGCATTAAAATACGATAAATAAAATAAATCAGTTAGGTGAAACTGGAAAGAGATCCAAATGGAAATTACCTGAATGAATAATATTATATATATATATATATATATTATATATTATCAAAAATTCATATTACTGTAGAAGTTCTAAGTCGACTTCTTATTTTACTCGAAAAAAAATAAAAAATAAATATAATTGTAAAACCGCTAAAAATAAGCAAGTTCGCTCAAAATCAAAAATGTTAACGATCATGCAATAGTTATCGAACTTGAAACTCACATACTTGTAAGCCATGATGTCTCGTTAGACCATGATATAAACAAAATAACGTAGTTATTTAAAACAATGTTAAAAAATCATCAAAATTAAAATGGCCATAACTTCGAAACAAATTTTATAATTAGTCAATATTAACTTTTCATCGAAACTAAATAGGTACCAATATGAAAAAAAAAGGAAACTGCGTGGTTGCTAAAAATTTAATTTGTTTAAAACAAATTCTTCCATTTTAATAATAATTATAAGATTTAATTTGAATTTTATAATATTTTGTACCATAAATGTATCAGTTTTAGATATAAAAGAAAAATATAAACTTACGGGATGGATAAGTGCAGGTAATTTACCACCTAATTTTACGGTGATAACTGTTCCATAATCAGAGAATGATTAAATGATTTAATTTCTCTTGGATTTCGGGTTTCGCGTCCAAAACCGGTTTCTAGTTTTTCGGGTTTCAGATATCGGATACATGATTTAATTTTTTTTTTATTTCAATTTGGTTTTAAGGTTTAAAATTTTTTATTAAATTCAAAAATCAACAACATATGTGAAGTTTTAATTATTTAAATTTGTAGTATTCTACCTACTGGCTATAAATTATTTTCTAGTATTTTAGCTTTAGCAACAATTAACGCCTATCAGGTGCAACTTCTTTTGAGAGCAAGGGTAAACATTTTTGAGAACAATACTTTATAGTGGAATTACTTATGATACAAATTCGTTTACCTTGATTTATGCACTTTATCGAAATCCAATAATAGTTGGTGACCGAAGTTTTTTGGAAGATAATATTTTTCATTAATTAATTTAAAAATATTCCTCTTGCAGTAATGGAAAATGGCCTTCGTTTTCCTAAATTTTTCCAATGAATAGGTTGAAAAAATAGGTACTCTGAAAATCGATCGCTTATTTTTTTTGTTGAAATCAGGTTTCTATTGTTTCTGGTTTCGGATCAAACCCGATTTCCATATTTTTCTGAGTTTTGTGTTTCGGGTTCAAAACTCATTTCCATTTCCATTTTTTTTTTTGAGGGGGGGGTTGGGTGATGGGCTGGAAGTTGTTTTCCAAATTTTTTAGTTTCCTTGGTTTTTAATACGGATTTACAGCCTTTTTTGACTCGTTGTAAATATTTACGAAGGACATCGTTTGATTTAACAATCAATAGTCCTTATATTTTGTTATTCATAGTTAGTCTAAGGAGATAGAAAATAAAAAAATTCAGCACGCCCAAAGAGTTTGTTTATCTTAATGTTCATTTGTATGTCTGGTTTTTGCTTTTCATTCATAAATATAGTTGGTTAAACAAATTATGATTTTAAAATGATTTAAAAAATTATAGTTTATTATTAGTTTTTCAAACTTTTTTACAGATTATAATGTTTATTATTTAGCAGTTTACTATTATAATCCACATTCTTATATATTTAAATTAATTGAAAATTCCATTTGTGTTTGTTTTTAAATATGTTTTAAAAGGTAACATATGTTCTTGTTTATATAATATATTTAAATGTTTTTAATGTATTGCAATAGATACTATTATTTAACTAGGTATACATTTATATTATAATATCGTATAGTACATGATTATATATATAGACATTGAGTCCTTGGAGAATAAATATTATGTAGTTATATGGAAATTGCACAATAAAAATAATAAAAGAGCAGTCAACATTCGAATCTATCTAAAATTTATCGAGCATGTATAAATTTTGTTTACACGGTGTGTATAAGAATTAAAAAAGTACACTTCATGTTTATATAATATACAATAGAATAACGCTGTCTGAAATATAAAATATTGGCATAGTAGGTCGTAAAGGGAGAGAAATAGGTACCAAACATAAAACACTCGACCATATTTTATGGAACATCAAGGTGGCAGAGTGCTGTAATATATCAACTGTTACGAATATATTATTATTATTACAGCTAATATAATATATATTCAATGCACCTAGTATTTTAATAATAAATAATAAAAATATATAATAAAAAAAAAAGTTAAATAAGTAATTATAATTTTATTTCGTCTCTAATTTAAAGTTAAATTTATAGCATAGATCATGTTATAAAAATAAAATATACAGAGGGAGGTTTCCGATTGAATAATTAATTATAAAAATATTAAATAATGACTTACAATTTACTCGAAAAACCCAGTTATTCATTAAAAATAATATTACATTAAAACTGATAAAATAAACATATGAAAAAAGTTGAGTTAAAATTATTGTTATTTTTGTTATTTAATTAAATCTTTTAAAGTCGCTAGAACAGATAAGATTGCGCACTTTCTTGTTTATCTCAAAATATCGTAACAAGATTAAGCACTTTTCAACATTACCTGCAGGCATAGAAGTAAACTGCGAGGAGCGGTTGCTCTGTCTGGTAATATTTGGGAGGAGGAAGTTAGTAAATACATTGCCTACCTCATAAAAAATGTCTAAATCTCACTTATGCCTGCAGACGAAAGACAACATGGTGCCGAATATGTATCTTGAATGTATGTATAATTATTATTTCAATAGTTTTCTGCGATTTTTTAAAAATATTTTACACATACTTTTAACATTTATTCTCTATACTCATTGTAGGTACTGTTAACCATTGCTAGGAACTAATTTTTCTAGTTTATTATTTTATTTATGATAATCCAGTCTTTAAATTTGTATAATAGGTAACTCAAAAAAATATGTTTTTTTTTTTTTCTGTAAAAATTAAAGTTTGTATAAAAATTAATTTTTATAACAAAAAAAACAAAAACAGTCACCTGGGATAAAAATATTACCAGATTCAATTGTTTATCTTATAGTACTTTAAAAATAAATTAAGAAATGGTTTATATTGGGTGTGGTAAGTAAAGGGAAGTACTATATTATATGAATGTTATATATATATATTATATTGTGTACGTTGGAATAAATATGAGTATGCACGAGAACAGTAAAACTATGTAGAACAAAGTGGGTAACTAAGATTTTCAATTTGTGATAAAATTATGGACGTTTTAATTGTAATAATTATATCTTTGCGTAATTGATATACGTGTGGACAAGTGTTATTCGATTCGAGATGAAAATTACATTAATAAGGTATGTGATTTAGTCTCAACGAATAAGATATTATTATAAACTGGACATAGAAAAGTAGGTATAGACTATATTGTAGGTACGCATCACACATCACTGATTGTGTGCACAATAACGCGGGATTGACCTGTGCGTGTTGGTTGAATGGCCACACCCGTGAGCGATGATATATTTTACGTATTTTATTTCATTTTACAGTAGATATATCTATCGGTTTATTATAGAAATCCACGTACCTTTGTCCGCTCCTCGAAGTTCTCGACCGTACGCTACATATTATAGAGCAAAATAATATGATAGATTGGAAATGGTAATAGTGGGATCGTGAGTTCAATAAACTGTCGCTGTTTTTTTTTTTGAATATCTATGTTATTTAATATAACAATATGTGGCTCAATCGAAATATACACTTAATATTATTATGTATATTTCGGAGAGTTGTCTCACGGACGGTTCGTATAATATTCAAACCACGGTAACCTCCGTTGCGACTACGATTTATGTGCATCTTCGTTATACAAAATATGAATTATAACGTTCACTGCGAGATATTGAGATGTGTAAAAATATTATAGAAATAATATTAAATGTATGTAGGCACTAGGCGAGTAAAAATAAAAGCAATTTATATGATATTGAGCCACATAGACGGTCAATCTACCAACAACGCACAAAGGAATGATAGGAAAGAGGGCGCTGATCCGTATTGTTGCAACTAAACACACATATACGTATCCGAAAAGTTATGGTAGTGATCGCCGTTTCCCGTGTCGCGAGGCCTATTATGAGCTCGACATGGGCGGCGGTGATCTACTCCCACTATGTTGGTTAGTAAGTTATACAGGGGAGAAACCTTGCGCCTCTGGTACTCAGCTGATTAAACAGATGTTTGAACAGATGGATGGCATATGAAATTAATTTATATATTATTTTTATGTGCGTTGCTGTTAATTTGACCTTGCCTAATGAATTTATTCAGTGAAATTGCGATACAACAATTACACAATACAAGTACAATAATTTATGTATTACAATCTATTGACTGTACACTGATAACGATAAAAACCATACGATCGTCTTAATACTCTTATCACTCATAATATCACCGCGATAAAGGTACTATGTTTTAACCTCCAAAAGAAATATACGTATTTATGTCTGGTGTATTTAAAATACCCCGTGGTAGCTTAATATCGACTTAGGAATCAAATTATTTTGGTCATGTTGTATTTTTTAATAATTTAAACAGAGTGACTAATAATCCTGTGCAGTTAATTTTAATAGTGTATAATTACGTTAATAAGCCATAAATAATATATTAATTTAAGGTTTGCATACATTTTCGTTTAACATCGTAAGTAACTTTATATTTTATAAGACTTCATAATTTTACAGCTATTATAGGTACCTACCATAGAATAAAATATACAAAATACGAATCCATCCGTCGACGTACTCAAGCATGAAAAGTAGAACAACATGTTTCTAATAAACGTGTTTAAGAATCGGCTATAGAATTAGCCATAGAATAGTGAACTACATTATAGAAAAAAAATCATATAAACATTTTATAATAATATCGTAATCAGATACAGATCTACGTAGTAGTATAGGTGAAATATTTTTTTTCAACAGGTAAACATGAAATATTTATATCGATAATTTGCAAATACAATAGAAATGAGATAACCAAAATTGAATTTTTTTTGTTTTTTGCAATTATTATTACATTCAAAATTATTAACAAAAAAAAAAAATAAATAAATAAATAAATACAGTAAAATGATTAATAGCATTTTTTGACGCAGGAAATGTGACAGGAAGTCGTTTATTCTTTTTGCATATCGTTGTGTTGATGACGACCGTTAATCATAATTTCCCCCAAAAGAACCTAACCGATTTACAATTCAATGATCTGTAATGACTGTGCTCGCAGAAGAAGAT
Organism: Pemphigus obesinymphae; assembly: GCA_025469235.1. Taxonomy (NCBI): domain Eukaryota; kingdom Metazoa; phylum Arthropoda; class Insecta; order Hemiptera; family Aphididae; genus Pemphigus; species Pemphigus obesinymphae. The sequence continues at coordinate 3,112 of JAIPRL010003345.1, read as the reverse complement.
GTTGGTACAAATCTAGATACCCTTGTTTTCCATGAAAAACATATTATGTATTTCTGTTAATTTAAACTTTTTTTTTTTAATCTCAATATCATCAATTTAACACTCAAGAAATAAATATAATGAAATCGTCAGCATGAGCAGCCTTAGTTGAGTACATAATAATACTTATACTTTTTGATAAAATAGGCAAGGCAAGTTAATGATTTTTTTTTTAACTCAATTAAATGAATATATATATATATATACCTACAGATAAGCGAGTAAGTTACATTAAATGTTAAAATAGATTTTTAGTTTTAGAATACGTAAAACAGTTAACTAGAATTTATTGAAACATTTTATACAATTTTAAAACAAATAGTATATAATTATACTTAACTACTGTTTAAATATTACCTAATAATAAGCAATTTCAAAAATACCACCTAAAATTTCTTAAAAATTGCCTATACAGAACTTCTTATAAATCATATGTATGGCGTTATCTTAAGTAAAAATTATGGTAAAACCACTAGTTCCCTCTCTCCACTCAGAATCTAAAAAAAATATATCTTTTACTACCATGTAAATTTTATAGAACATAATTTTTTTAATTCCATCTTGTGTAGAGAGGTAATATTATATAATATACCTAATATAAATAAGATCCATGAGTATTTCATTAAAATTCACTAAAAATTAAATAAAACATTTTTGAAAAATGTACACTAAATTATTTTATAGTTGACCTTGCACTTGAAAGAAACAAACTTATATAGTTCCACAACTCTACAATTCTCTAAATTCCGTGAATTTTTATAAATACGAGTATTTTAATGAAAAATTAATTTATGTTCGAATACATTTTTATTATATAAAAAAAACTAAACTAATTGAAAAAATCATTTTTAGAATGGGAAAATAATTTCTGCATATTTTGAATGAGATAAAACTTACCTATTTAGTATGTAGGAATATGATTTTTCACCAAAATTGAAATATGACATATGATACATATATATAGAAATACCTAAAACTAACAAAACGAATAAAAATTTTAAATATTGATATTGATAACCACAGTAATGCATTGTAAATACAGAAAAACGGACATAAGAAGAATCATATTCTTCGAGATTCTAGATTTTCCGTTTTCTATCTCTCTAATTACTATAAATAATAAAATAATAGGATAATCCATTGTTAAATCAACAATGTTCCTCGTAAGTCCTAACTATGACAATGTATCAATAAGACGGATGAACGGATATAAAGTATCCAAGCATATGTTTAAAAACCTGATGCAAACCCGGACTGAAACTTTATTTTTTCGGTAATACTGGTTTTGGATCCTGTTTTTGGATAAGAATTTACTGGTTCTGATTCAGTATGGGTTTTAAAAAATAGCAAATATATGTGGTTCCGGTAATGGTTTTTATTGGTTCTGATTTTCGTTCCATCAATTTAAAATATTATATTAAAATTTACATTACATGTTAATAATATACTAATAGTTATACACATATTTATTAATATTAAAATAATGGGAAATTATTTTATATTGTGGTATTGTACTATTGTTGTATTGTTAGTAAGACTAGGAAGATAGTGTTTACAAATCAAAATATTTAAAATCAGTAAAATTATATTATGATATACTTATAAATTTCTTATAATTAATATTATTAAACATTTTTTTTTAATAAAGATTATGTTAACATTTTAATATATAAGTAGGCAAATTCTAAAATATGTGTAAAATAGGTAATGTTGTTAGGTTAAACTTAAAATATATAATATTTAGAATAATTTAATATTATATTATAATAATTAAATCTTGGCACCGAAAACCAAGAATCGGTTTAAATAGGTAGTTAGTTCTGGGTTTTCAGGAGGTTTTTTTAAAAAAAAAAAAAGAGTTTGAATTGGTTTTGGTTCTTAATATTTTTAAAAATTCCAGTTTCAGAAATTATTTTATTCAATTCAGTTATAGTGCCTGAAACAAACATTAATGTGTAGATTTTTGGTTTTATAATTTTATAGGTTGGAGTTGAGTAGGAGTTTTGGAGTAAAGATATTTGTTGATAGGTATTTTTAAAAAGTAATGTTTTGATTTTCACATTTACATTTTGTGCAAAAGATAATTACATTTTATAACCGCGATTTGTTTAAAAACGAGAAAAAGAATAAATAAAGTTGTCATGGTTACTATATATATTATACAGAGTGACTCACACAGCTTTACAAATGCAATAATTACTATTTTGTTGTATATTTATAATTACCTTAATTACATTTTCAATATTTATTTCATAATAGGTATAACTTGTACGAGAATTCAATTTTTTTTTTTTTTTAAAAGTGTATTTTTTGATCAAAAAAATAATGGAGAAGTTAGAATTTAGCAGTAGGACTTGGTTTTAAAGTTATATCAAATCGAAATTTAACGATTCTATCATGTTTGTTTAAAACGTTTATTTATTTATATTTTTCAACAGTATTATAATATAGTCTAGTGACAGCCAACTAGTGTCTATTGTAATATGCGGGGTCTTCGGTCCAAATCTCTTTATGTCCAAATAACTTTTTGCACTTTTTTCAAATTTTTTTTATTAATTATATTATATAGTACCTATAATATTATCATATTATTTTATATAATTAGTATAATCTACAATAATTGTCAAGTATATCCACGGAAGCTTCACTCAGAATCTTTTTAGAAAGAAATGATTTATTATTGCCTTCAAATTCAATATATCCACCACCAGTATCCTACTCAACGAGCAAAGTGCTTCAACCCCTTACTGACCGGCTGAAGTGGTTTTTCGCAATAACCGATTGTATGATTTCAAATCTATATTCTTATATGCACTACAGTGACAAGGTTACCAGCTATATACTTTATGCTCCTAAAAATGTTTACACATTTTGAAAGGTAACTGATCGTATCGTGTGCAGATATATAAACTGGAAAAAAAATCCGGACAGTAGGTTGTGGAAGCGCTTCGCTCGTCGGGTGTCAGTATTGGTGGATGCACTTCGCTACTGGGCAGGGTACTTTTGGTGGATGTATTGAATTTGAAAGCAATGATAAATCATTGCATTCAATAAAACGATTCTGAGCGTAGCT